>JABYPW010000555.1:0-23962 GCA_016880775.1 Phymatotrichopsis omnivora | reverse complement strand
AGGTGTCCTTTTTTTTTTTTTTTTTTTTTTTTCCTCGAAGTGGAAGAGAGGGTTAGATGTGACAAGGTGGGGATTGTAGATAGGTGTGCAGCATGTGCGTTTCTGGGAAATGTCTCCTTAACAAGAGAATCCAAGAATCAGGTGCGAATTGGGTTTGTTGATGAGGATTGGATTTTTGTCGGGAAATGAGGTTGCGGTTTTGGTGGGTTTACGGCTGCGAGGTGTTGTTCAGTTACCTTTTTTGAGGGGGGGACGGCGGGTTTGGGTTTGGGTCTGGGTTTGCGTTTGCGTTTGGTTCCGTTTTTTGGGTTTGGGTTTGGTTCCGTTTTTTTGGGTTTAGGTTTGGTTTTACATTCATTTTATTATTTCCATTTGGATGGGATCGAGTTTCGAAGTTGGAAACGAAAGTTACATACAGCATACTTTGCGAGTAGGCCTATCCTCGTTTGATCAATATTATCATCCCCTCCTACTACCATCATAAGAGAATACCAAGCTGCATTCACCTCCGCAGATTCCGTCATCCGCTAATCGCATAACTTGTGCGGAGCACACGATATCACTCGGCCTTGTTCTGTGCGCGGTGGTTGAGCTGAGACTTGGTTGGTGGATGGGCTGTCAAAGTCAAATACGGTCTAATGAGTAAGAGACCTGTTTACGGGACCGTCAAGAGTCACGAGAGCGTGGTGTCGGTAAAGGAAGTAGTTTTTCTGTCGCAACTTTTCTTCGTTGGATTTCTTCCTCTGCGATATTATTGCAGAGAGACCAGGTTATACGTTACGCCTTACATCGCTGTAGAGCTAAAAGTTGGGGAAGATGAACAAGGTGAGAGAAAGGACTCGAATTTTATTTTCTTAAAATTGGGGGCGGTATGGTACGCTGAACGCAGTCTAATATCAGAAAAGTAGAGCGCAAAAGGGGACCGGAAGGCGGAGATGATGAAGTATATATATCTGTACTTTAAGCGACGAAGATAGATCTTTACTTTCCATACGAGTAGATGTTTATTTCTCAATGAAACGAGGTGAGCAGAATTAACCGGAAGAGAGTTTTCAGTGCCCGAGAACCGAGATTGTGTTCAACTGCCTGATACTTCCATTCTTTTTGCGGAGGTAATGCATCCGTGCAATGGAAACAAGCAACCGAAATATATAACCGAATCATGCAAACAAACCGATCGAAAAAAAAAGCCAAAACTCCAGAGAATCCCAAACCTCTACCAAAACTCGGAAAAAAAAAAACTCTCCCAACCATCCGATCCTGAAACAGAAATGAAGTATAAAATCTCTACTGAAAACCACAAGAACAGCGCCGTCCCTCCAACGCTAAAACAGAAATAACCAAGAAATACATATAAAACTTTCCTGAAAACTGTAAGAGCAACGAAAAAAATCTAGTATAATATACAAGCTGTATAAAGTACTTTAAAGGAATATAACAGGTAAAAGTAAGTAATCAGGTATCACTCGTCTGCCTCGTACGAACCCACGCGTAATGATTCCGAATCACAATTTTCTTTCGTCTCGTATTAAGACGTAAAGCATACCGTTGAGGGACATTTCCGGAGGAATTTTCTTCTAACATCGCATAAATATTTCGCAAAAAGAGCATTAACGAGAATTGAGTCCGGAACATTGTAGTGGGGAGAGGGGGAGAAGTATAGGACTATTGGATTGTGGCGTCACCGGGTGCTTCTAGTGGAGTCGCATTCGATACTGTAGTACATAGATGTACGATACAGTGTAAAATAGTTTTGTCCACTCTTGTGGCTTATATATAGGACAGTCCCTCTATTGGGAAGCGTATAATTCCTGCGAAATCGAAATTCAGTTGGGAAAATTGGGGTTGAAAGAAGAAAAAAAGGAAAAGAAAAAAAAAATAGAGAGGGAGGTAGGGGGAGGTAGAGGAGTGGGGGAAAGCATACGAACACAATTCTACTCCCAAATAATAAATTCATGCCCGATTTATAGGCGACGCGCCTCAGTCATTCGCACTTCGATCTCCTTTGCCTCCTTCAACCGGCCTAGACTTCGGTACATCGAGGCCAGGTTCTCCAGAGCCTGTAAAGTCTGCGGGTGTTCTTTTCCCAAAATTCTTTCTCTCACTTCAACGACATTCTCTTCTATCATCTTCGCCTCTTCCAAGCGGCCCTGATTCCAGTACGTCCAAGCCAGGACTGCCATAGAAGTCAGGGTGCTCGGATGCTCTTTGCCCAAAATCCTTCCCCGCGCCTCTACTACACGTTCCCCCACCTTTTCTGCTTCTTCCAAGCGGCCCTGGTACCCGTACGTCATGGCCAGGTTTGATATGGAGGTCAGGGTGTCCGGATGCTCTTTGCCCAAAATCCTTTCCCGCGCCTCGACTACACGTTCTCCCATCTTTTCTGCTTCTTTCCATCGGCCCTGGTCCAAGTACGTCGAGGCCAGGATATTCATAGAAGTCAGGGTGTTCGGATGCTCTTTGCCCAAAATCCTTTCCCACGCCTCGACTACACGCTCTCCCATCTTCTCTGCTTCTTTCAATCGGCCCTGGTCCTTGTACGTCAAGGCCAGAACTACCATGGAAGTCAGAGTGCTCCGATGCTCTTTGCCTAAAATTCGTTCCTTCGCCTCAACTACACGTTCTCCCATCTTTTCTGCTTCTTTCAATCGACCCTGGTCCTTGTACGTCAAGGCCAGGTTTGACATGGAAGTCAGGGTGGCCGGATGCTCTTTGCCCCAAACTCTTTCCCACGCCTCAACTACACGCTCTTCCATCTTCTCCGCCTCTTTCCATCGGCCCTGGTTCTTGTACGTCAAGGCCAGGTTTGACATAGAAGTCAGGGTGTCCGGATGCTCTTTTCCAAAAATCATTTCGCTTGCTTTAACCGCTTGTACTTGGTTATCCTCCGCCTCTCTCCACCGCCCCATTTCAGAGTACACTAATCCAAAATTTCCAGCCGTATGTTTGACTTGCTTTAAATCGGTTTCGGAATCAAAGTAGGGATCTGCGGACCGTATGCGAGATGCGTCAATATGAGGTAGCAATTGTCGGCGAAAGGCGTAATCTTCCGTTTTAAATTCCAAAGTGATAGAATGCGAGAGCAAACAAATAGCTAACTTCAGATAGAGCTGCTTTTCTTGCTTCCCGAGTCGATCACGGGCCCATGAATGAACGAGGGGGTGAACTGAGTAAGCGTTTTTCTCTCTCCGGATAAGGGAATATCGAAGAAGTGTTGAAAGGTTGTTTCGAAAGCGGAAAGAATCCCAGCTTTTGTCACTATCCTCCCAGAAAATTCTCATTAATTTCTCCGGCACCTCTGTTGCCGAACCTGCAATGCTTGCCCGCTGGAATATTTCTTCCGAGATTCCCTCGTGATGTAGAAACGCAAACACCTGCAAAATATCTGCCGCAACTGGGTTTTCCTCTTCCACGCTTTGAAATGCCACCTCCCACGTCGTATAGACTGCCCATTTGTAGCTCCTAGCTTTCTGCGCTGATGTCTGGAGAAGAAGCTTTTTCCGATGTTGTTTGAAGATATCCAAATACTCGCCGATCTCACATGAGTTGGAGATATATGCCCCGGCCTGATCGATCGCGAGGGCTAGGAATCCTAATTCTTTAACGATTCGGGGAGCCCACTGGAGCGCTTCGTTCGATTCGGTTTTAGATGCCTTGAGCAGCAGAGTAATCGCCTCATCCTCCTCCATCTCTCTAATTTCATGGTGAGAGCCGTGATTCAAGCAGTCCCGGTTCCGAGTAGTAATCAGGATATTGCCTCTGTTTCCGGTAGGAAAATATTCCGAAATATCCAGTGCAGAGTCGTCAGCGTTGTCGATTATAAGCAACCACTCTTCCTCGAGGCTTGTAAGCCATTGTTGTGCAGCCTTTACATTTTCCTCAACCCTCGCAATGCGAGCGATGTCGCGAAAGCTCTTTTCCGCAGTTTCATGACTAGTAGCATCGACCCATAATATAGCCCAGAAACTGTAGTCATAAAAGTTATGTTAGCTGGTATCCGCCAACGAATGGAAGACATATTGATATGAAAAGATATTATGTGGAGCATTATCGGGGAATAAGACTCACGAATCTCGGTAGTCTTCGGCAAACTTCACGGCAATCTGCGTTTTCCCAGAGCCACCCATCCCAAATAAAACATATCGGCGCTGCTGACGAGGCGCATTAGAGGAAGCTCGGAATGAAAAGTGTTGGTGTATTTCCTCGAGAATGTCGGATCTCCCGGTAAATATTGTGGTTGAATTTAAGGGAACTGTATAATGCTTGTTGATCGCCGAAGAAAGGGGTCGGGGTTCCATCGGAGTGGTTAGTAGGTTCGGCAGTGGAAGAATTTGGTAGAGGCCATCGTTGTATTTCGTAAGTTGTTGAATGAGTTGCTCCGATTTCCCTTTATCGCATATTGCCCATCGATATCTCTCGTATGCTAAAAGCATTTTCTGGAACTCTGCCGTTGCGTCGGAAAGTCGAGTAAACTCGTCGGTAAGGCTTAAGCCTGGAGGTAGGGCCTTCGTTTCTATCTTGGCAAGGTTTTCAAGATGGGCGATAATATTGGCATTAATAGTGGGGATATCTTCGGGCGTGGAAGGCAATGAAGGACTCGTGCGGCTTGGCGAACCAAAAGATGAAGTGTGTAGCGGTTGACTGACCGAGCTTTGGCTTTTGTCCGAAGAGTCAGGCTGGCTGTTTATGTGTTTTAGAAAACTTTTGGTCCCTCTCGATAACCGAAGTCTGCGACTCTCTTTAGGTTTTGCAACCCGAACGCCGTAGGTAGAGTCCAGGTTCTTCAGGTCCGCAAAAAGGCCACAGATCCTCGCTAGGGCTCCGACGGCATATCGGTATTCCCAGTCTTCTGGATTCAGTTTCCGATGAAACCCACCATCGCGGTCGGAAATTTCCCATGCCTTTACCCACTTCTCTAAGCGGCCCCGTTCCTTGATCAAATCCAGACAGAAGGCGCCGTAGTCCGTACCAAAGTTCTGTGCGTTGGAAAAGATGTTGTATCCTTGAATACAAGCTCCAAACAGTTGACCGCACAAGCTCACAACTGCTAAGGCGGTACCGGGGTCCATAGTCTATCTAGGTCGGTTGCAAGTATAGCTTTAAAGGCTGCAGGAGGCTTATCGATCGGGGTTAAATGGAAAGGAATAAAAGATGAAAATGGCGTTTTGATATGGAAAAGATTGTAAAAAATATCTTAAGTTTGCGTTCCTTTGCGAGTCTAAGTTTAATAACGAGGTGATATGTGGAGAATAGGGAGGAAGATGTCTGTTGTAGGATCCGTAGCCTTCTCTCTGGTTACACCATCTGAGTGCGGGGTAACTAATCGAATTCTGTGGCTATGTAGAGATTGGCGCTTAGAAGACAAGGTATGAACATTAACTACCCCAAATCTGGCGGTACCAACTGTGGCGATAATCTAGTCTCTAAACTCGCGTCCCCCAGGGCCCTCGGTCCTAAATGAATTTGGCGGTGGAAATGTGTCGGTATGGCATTGGGGAACATATGATAATTATTGCAATTGAAGCAGTGACTTAATGATGATGTGCAGAATGCAGCCCGCAATCGAGTGAAAAAGGGAAAACAAAAAGAAAATGAAAAAAAAAAAATTCCCATACGTTTCCCAACAAGCACAAGCGGCAAGCCCTTTCTTCTATACGCATAGAAGCTCAAATCTCAGAAAGCGGAGGAAAATGAAATAAAACGGAGTAGAGTGGAATAAAACGACAGAAAGTTGCAGCGCCCGAGATTCGAGACTTCTCTTATTAATTTCTTTGCTCAGGCGATGTATTCTTGTAATATACACAAAGGAGATATGGAAGGAAATATTGGGAGGAGATACGCAAAGGAAGCATGCAAAGGAAATAGAAAAAGGAGATATGGAAGGAAATATGGGGAGGAGATACGCAAAGGAAGCATGCAAAGGAAATAGAGAAAGGAGATATGGAAGGAAATATGGGGAGGAGATACGCAAAGGAAGCATGCAAAGGAAATAGAGAAAGGAGATATGCAAGGGAAATATACAAACAGTTCGACGGAAAGATAATAAAACTCCAAAGAAACTCCCGAACTACTATCAATGCTTTGAAAAGAGACCCGAATATCTCCTCAACGCCAAAATCAAAAAAAATCCAACTATTCCGAAGTCCACAGGAACGGCGCTATCTTGCCGTCACCAAAGCAGAAATAACCAAAGAAATTCAAAACCCTAAACCGCAAGGACAAATAGCAGTAATCTAGTGTCATGTACATGTACATGTACATTTACAAGCTGTATAACGCACTTTGAAGGATACAAGCGAATAGAAGTCATCAGGTATCACTCGTCTTCGTCGTGTAAAGCCACGCCGTCTTATTCCGTAACGTAACAATTTCCTTTTTGCTCGTAGTAGGTGATAAAGCATATCGTTGAAGAGAGTGGGTGTTCCAAGAAAAAAGAATTACAGCGTCCAGTAAATAGTTCGCGGGAAGAGTCTCAGTGGGATTGGGGTCCGGAGTGTTGTCTCAGGAGGAAGAGGGAAGCCACTTGGGACTGTTTCATTGTGGCACCACCGAATGGTTATTATACAACCGCATTTGATATAGCAGTACCATGGAAGGGTGTTTCTTTCGCTTTCAAGGCTCATATCCAAGGCACTTCCCTCTCGGAATCGTATAATTCAAATTGAAATGGGAAGATTGGGAGCAGGGTGAGTTGAGAGAAGAGAATATAGAAAGAAATAAGGACGAACACAATTTCACTCCAGAATACTAAATCTATAGACCCATTTATAGGCATCAACTCTTCTCAACCACTCGTATTTCGATTTCCTTCTCCTCAGCCCAGGCTTTGGTACGCCAAGACCAGGTTCGTCACTAGTGGATCCGTTAAAGTATGCGGGTGTTCACTGCCCAATATTCTTACCCTCTCCTCAAGGACACGCTCTTGTACCTTCCCACCAGCGATTGTACTCGTACGTCAAGGCCAGATTTTCACGGCTTATTCCCCGGACCATTCTATCGATACGCATACGGTTGTTTTCGCGCACAGGGTCCGATAGTAGGACATAAACAAATGCCCCCTTTTTTTTTTTTTTTTCCCTCCTCCTATTCCCTTCCCTTCCCTCCCCTTCCCTTACCTTGCCCTCCCCCCCTTTTTTTTCCCCCTGTTTTCTAATTAATTTTTTCATACTAAGCAGTGATCGATGAAAGTTGAACATATGAAACCTTCATTCGCGATACCATAACCGCCGGAGATTTAGCCTCCTAGACCCATTTTTCACGGTCTGTTTGTTGCCATAGCTTAAATTTACCTATACTGATAGTTATTGTGTGGAGTTTGCTCATAGAATGTGTGAACGGTGGGGGTAAAGGGTAGATAATTAAACTGGGAATGCCAAGGCTTGCTGGCACGTTATAGCTCGCTTAACTGTGACATACGTTATACATATAATCAATCTTGCTTCCCCAACCCCTACCCATGCATATTTGTTCCGCCGGCCCTCGGGCTGGTCGCTGGTAGGGCTGTTGAATCGTTTTCCCTCGTTTCACCAACGATGGCGTCGTTTCCTCAGCCTTCAATGTGCAACGTTCCACGTACAACGTTTTTTAAGGCTCGTGGATGAGGTAAACTGAAACATGCAGGCCTCGAACAGATCTGCAAGAAGGGTACTGGGTAGAGTACATGTACTAGTACTCTACACCTTACTGTCGAATCTCCGCAACACGAAGTAAACCTCTTCTTGATGGACAACATTAAGGTAAGTGATGCTTCGCCCCTCCATTCCTTTTTGGCCCTCGAACTAAGGATTTCCGTCGTTATGTATGGCCTACCACCTCTCACCCAAGTTCTGACCCCGCTTTTCAGCTCCCGAGTCAGGAGTGGTTTCTCTCTAGCCCACAATGCTTGCTTAGTCTCGCGCTCGTTGAGCGTCCGAATGGAGGATAATTATTTTTCGCGACACTCAACGGGAACTATCGGTTGGGAGTGGGGAATTAGACTCGGTATCGAAGATCCGGGGGTAATTTAGGCAGAAGCCGAACTTGCTTTATCATTTTTTTCATTCTTAACACATATACCCCTTCTCTTTCGATCGGGGCGGTGTAATCAACGCCTTGAACATTACCGGCATTCCTTGCTAACTTTCTTTCATGCGGGGATTAGTGGTAAATGACTGTGGCGACAAGCTCCAAGAACACAAGGGCTATTTCTCCAGCAGTGGCAACGATGGCCAGCAGTTGAAGACCCTTGAGGAAGTCATCGGCTCGTGCATCCAACTGCTCTTATGGGCCTCTGCACCGTTGGGGGCGTCTTTACGAAAATTCATTATCCGCAAGACGACGATTATAGTGAACGCTCCGTCGTCTTTCCTCTGTCGAATCCACTGCTGAAATCCGAGTGCAATTTCGAGTAGGCCATGAAATGAACCAACAACAGAATTCTTTTCGCTTCCGGCTCACCTTTCTCCGCCTACACCAACCAAGATGGCGTCGAACATGTCAGCGCTTAAGGAAATAACATGTATGTCCTTCCCAGAATCGGTTTTGGAACCGTGCTCTGCGATACCATCTATGTTATATAGGATATTATCTATGCCTCGGTAATTGGCCTTGCCGCTTCCCTTAATGAAAACGAAAGGAGTAGGGGCTGGTTGCGCCCGTGGCTAGGGAAGTCGTTAGAGCTGTGCAGAAGCACAACCTCGACCAGAACAAGACACTTCAGTGGTCGAACGACATCGAGCTGGAGAGCTACATCTGAAGCAAGATATACGCTACTACCCACGGTCACTCCTCCATGTCTCTTCGTCGTCCGGCGCTAGCCTTACACTGGAGATTAGTAATGCTACCCTCGAGACGAACCCGAATTTGTTAGGCTATACAAGTATAAGAATATAAATGACTAGTGTGCTTTTGTTAGAGCTTTTTTACGATTTTACGTTTGATAGCTTAGTTCGGTCACTTTTTTTTTTTTTTTTTCCTTCTCATTTTCCGGCACCCGTCTGAGATTGCCGTTTTCGGGTTTATGTTCACGTCATACACGCGATTATAAAACGGCACTCTTTAGGGGTTACTATTTTTTGATGCTATTTTTTTGCACATTGGCTGGGATCTTCACTTCTCCTTATTCTTTTGTTTTTTATGTCAAGCAAATGCATTGCAGAAGGAGAATGAAGGTAGAATTTCTTTCATCCCCCCGGTTACGGGGAGGAGGAAGTTGAGCTATGGAGTTGAAGTGAAGAGCAAGGGAACAGTGTTAGAACGAGATATGGAGCTTGAAATGTCGAAATGAAATATGATTGGTTGTGTGGGAAGCGATATTTTTCTATCATAAGTGCTAGCTGTGAAACTGCGAGTCTTACACCCGGCAAACATGAACGAAGAAATTATGGCACAGACTAATGGTATATTTGTGTTATCTTTACATCAATCAAAATGAGAAATTATTTTCTTTGTCTGGCTTTAACAACCACGTTATGTAATTATCTCTCTTCCGGTCACATTGTAGTTATTTCGCTTACGTGCGTGTGCTTTATCTTGGCAAAAAGTAAAAGCACTGAGCTTTTTTTTTTTTTTTCTTGATCGCAGTCACATGGGGTGTGCCGGGATCTATAGTACAAGTTTCTTCGGAACGTCAAGGTGGGAAGGTCCCTTTTTTTCCTTTTCTTTTCTTTTTTTTTTTTTTTGAAGCGGAAAAGAGGGTTAGAAGCGACAAGGTTGGGATTGAAGATGCGTGTGCAGCATCAGCGTTTCTGGGAAATGTCTTCTTCGCAGAGAATGTGAGAATCAGGTGCGAATTTGGTTTGTTGATGAAGATTTGATTTTAGTCGGAAATGAGGTTGCGGTTTAGTGACTTTTTTTTTTTTTTTTTCGATGTTTGGGTTGGTTCTTTTTTTGGGGGGGTTTAGGTTTGGTTTTACGTTTAAATTTGTCGCTTCCGTTTGGGTTGGCAACAAAGGTTATCTACAGCATACCTTCCTTTGCGAGTAGGCCTATCCTCGTTTGATTAATATTATCGTCATTATCATCCCCTCCTACTACCAGTAATGAATTATGGTACTCACTAAAAGAATACCAAGCTGCATTCACCTTCGCAGATTCTATCATCCGCTAATCGCATAACTTGTGCGGAGCACACAATATCACCCGGCCTTGTTCTGTGCACGGTGGTTGAGCTGAGACTTGGTTGGTAGATGGGCTATTGAAGTCGAATACGGTCTTATGAGTAAGAGACCTGTTTACGGGACCGTTAAGAGTCACGGGAGCATGGTGTCGGTAGGGGAACTGGTTTTTCTGTCGTAACTTTTCTTCGTTGGATTTCTTCCCCTGCGATATTATTGTAGGGAGACTAGGTTATACGTTACGCCTCACATTGCTATAGAGCTAAAGGTTGAGGAAGATGAACAAGGTGAGAGAAAGGGCTCGAGTTTTTGTTTTCTTAAAATTGGGAGCGGTATGGTACGCGGAACGCAGTCCAATATCAGAATAGTGAAGCGCAAAAGAGAACCGGAAGGCAGAGATGGTGAGGTACATACATCCGTACTTTAAGCAACGAAGCTAAATTTTTACTTTCCATACGAGGGGATGTTTATTTCTCAGTGAAATGAGGTAGGCAGAATTAACCAGAAGAGATTTTGCAGTGCCCGAGAACCGAGATTAGGTTCAACTACCTGATACTTCCATACTTTTTGTTGAGGTAATGCATCCGTGCAGTGTATGTAAACGAAATGTGCAACCGAAATATATAACCGAATCATGCAAACAAACCGATCGAAAACAAACCAAGACTCCAGGGAATCCCAAACCTCTACCAAAACTCGGAAAAAAATCTCCCCCAACCACCAGATCCTGAAACAGAAATAAACGAAGTCTAAAATCTCTACTGAAAACCACAAGAACAGCGCTGTCCCTCCGACGCTAAAATAGAAATAACCAATACATATAAAACCATCCTGAAAACTGTAAGAGCAACGAAAAGAAATCTAGTGTAATATACAAGCTGTATAAAGCAATTTAAAGGAATATAACAGGTGAAAATAAGTAATCAGGTATCACTCGTCTGCCTCGTACGAACCCCCGCGTACTGATTCCGAATCATAATAATTTTCTTTCATCTCGTATTAAGACGTAAAGCATGCCGTTGAGGGACATTTCCGGCGGAATTTTCTTCTAACATCGCGTAAATATTTCGCAGGAAGAGCATCAACGAGGATTCAGTCCGGAACATTGTAGTGGGGAGAGGGGGAGCAGTATAGGACTATTGGATTGTGGCGTCACCGGGTGCTTCTAGTGGAGTCGCATTCGATACTGTAGCACATAGATGTACGATACAGTGTAAAATAGTTCTGTCCACTCTTGTGGCTTATATATAGGACAATCCCTCTCTTGGGAAGCGTATAATTCCTGCGAAATCGAAATTCAGTTGGGAAAATTGGGGTTGAAAGAAGAAAAAAAGGAAAAGGAAAAAAAAATAGAGAGGGAGGTAGGGGGAGGTAGAGGAGTAGGGGAAAGCATACGAACACAATTCTACTCCCAAATAATAAATTCATGCCCGATTTATAGGCGACGCGCTTCAGTCACTCGCACTTCGATCTCCTTTGCCTCTTTCAACCGGCCTAGACTTCGGTACGTCGAGGCCAGGTTCTCCAGAGCCTGTAACGTCCGCGGGTGTCCTTTTCCCAAAATTCTTTCTCTCACTTCAACGACATTCTCTTCTATCATCTTCGCCTCTTCCAAGCGGCCCTGATTCCGGTAGGTCCAAGCCAGGACTGCCATAGAAGTCAGGGTGCTCGGGTGCTCTTTGCCCAAAATCCTTTCCCTCGCCTCGACTACACGCTCTCCCATCTTTTCTGCTTCTTCCAAGCGGCCCTGTTTCCCGTACGTCGAGGCCAGGTTTGACATGGAATTCAAGGTGTGCGGATGCTCTTTGCCCAAAATCCTTTCCCGCGCCTCGACTACACGTTCTTCCATCTTTTCTGCTTCTTCCAAGCGGCCCTGGTTCTTGTACGTCGAGGCCAGATTATTTATCGAAGTTAGGGTGTGCGGATGCTCTTTGCCCAAAACTCTTTCCCTCGCCTCAACTACACGCTCTTCAATCTTCTCTGCTTCTTTCAATCGGCCCTGGTTCCCGTACGTCAAGGCCAGGTTTGACAAACAACTCAGGGTATTCCGATGCTCTTTGCCAAAAATCATTTCGCTTGCTTTAACCGCTTGTACTTGGTTATCCTCCGCCTCTCTCCATCGCCCCATTTCAGAGTACACTAATCCAAAATTTCCAGCCGTATGTTTGACTTGCTTTAAATCGGTTTCGAAATCAAAGTAGGGATCTGCGGAACGTATGCGAGATGCGTCAATATGAGGTAGCAATTGTCGGCGAAAGGCGTAATCTTCCGTTTTAATTTTCCAAGTGATAGAATGCGAGAGCAAACAAATAGCTAACTTCAGATAGAGCTGCTTTTCTTGCTTCCCAAGTCGATCACGGGCCCATGAATGAACGAGAGGGTGAACTGAGTAAGCGTTTTTCTCTCTCCGGATAAGGGAATATCGAAGAAGTGTTGAAAGGTTGTTTCGAAAGCGGAAAGAATCCCATCTTTTGTCACTATCCTCCCAGAGAATTCTCATTAATTTCTCCGGCACCTCTGTTGCCGAACGTGCAATGCTTGCCCGCTGGAATATTTCTTCCGAGATTCCCTCGTGATGTAGAAACGCAAACACCTGCAAAATATCTGCCGCAACTGGGTTTTCCTCTTCCACGCTTTGAAATGCCACCTCCCACGTCGTATAGACTGCCCATTTGTAGCTCATAGCTTTCTGCGCTGATGTCTGGAGAAGAAGCTTTTTCCGATGTTGTTTGAAGATATCCAAATACTCGCCGATCTCACATGTGTTGGCGATATATGCCCCGGCCTGATCGATCGCGAGGGCTAGGAATCCTAATTCTTTAACGATTTGTGGAGCCCACTGGAGCGCTTCATTCGATTCGGTTTTAGATGCCTTGATCAGCAGAGTAATCGCCTCATCCTCCTCCATCTCTCTAATTTCGTGGTGAGAACCGTGATTCAAACAGTCCCGGTTCCGAGTAGTAATCAGGATATTGCCTCTGTTTCCGGTAGGAAAACATTCCGAAATATCCAGTGCAGGGTCGTCAGCGTTGTCGATTATAAGCAACCACTCTTCCTCGAGGCTTGTAAGCCATTGTTGTGCAGCCTTTACATTTTCCTCAACCCTTGCAATGCGAGCGATGTCGCGAAAGCTCTTTTCCGCAGTTTCATGACTAGTAGCATCGACCCATAATATAGCCCAGAAACTGTAGTCATAAAAGTTATGTTAGCTGGTATCCGCCAACGAATGGAAGACATATTGATATGAAAAGATATTATGTGGAGCATTATCGGGGAATAAGACTCACGAATCTCGGTAGTCTTCGGCAAACTTTACGGCAATCTGCGTTTTCCCAGAGCCACCTAACCCAAACAAAACATATCGGCGCTGCTTACGATGCGTATCAGAGGAAGTTCGGACTAGAAAGTGTTGGTGTATTTCTTTGAGAATATTTGATCTCCCGGTAAATATTGTGGTTGAGTTGAAGGGAACTGTATAATGCTTGTTTCTCGCCGAAGAAAGGGGTCGGGATTCCATCGAAATGGCAAGTTGGTTTGGTAATGGAAGACTTTGGTAGAGACCATCGTTGTATTTGGTTAGTTTCTGAATGAGTTTCTCGAATTTGCCTTTGTCGGATATTGCCCATTGAAGTTTCTTGTATGCTGGAAGTATCTTCTGGAACTCTGCGGTTGCATCGGAAATCCGAGTGAACTCGTCGGTAAGGCTTAAGCCTGGAGGTAGAGCATTCGTTTCTATCTTGGCAGGATTTTCAAGGTGTGCAATAATATTGGCATTAATAGCGGGGGTACCTTCTGGGATGGGGGGGGACGGAGGTCGCGTGCGGCTTGGCGAACCAGAAGTTGCAGTGTGTTGCGGGTGAGTGACCGAGAAGCTAAGTTGGTTTTTCATATCTTTGAAAAGATTTTTCGTCGATCTCGCCATCCGAAGTCTGTGGTTTCCCCTAGCTTCTTCTTGCACATGTACATGTACAACGCGTACTCCGTAGCTAGAATCCAGGTTCTTCAAATTTGCAAAAAGGCCACAGATCCTCGCCAAAACTCCAACGGCATATCGATACTGCCAATCTTCCGGATTCAGTTTTCGATGAAACACACCATCGCCATCCGAAATTTCCCAAGCTTTTACCCAATCCTCTAGACGGCCCCGTTCCTTTACCAAATCCAAACAGAAGTCACCGAAATCCGTACCAAAGTTTTGTGCGTCGGAGAAGATGTTGTAGCTTTGAACACAAGCGCCACACAGCTGACCGCACAAGGTCTCTAACATGATACCGGGGTCCATGATCTATCTCTGTCGGCTCCACTTTATAACTTTAAATTAAAGGCTCAAAGAAGGCTATCGGAGCTAAATTGGGGGGGTCCGGTAAAAGATGAAAAAAAGCGGAAAGATTATAATAAATATCTTTAGATTGCGTTCCTTCGCGAGTCTGAGCTTAAAGTAGCAAGGTTTTAGTGTCGTATGCCACGGGTAACGAGGTCATATGTAGAGGGTAGGGGAAAGATGTCTGTTGTAGGATTCATAGCCTTCTTTCTTGTTACACTATCTGAGTGCGGGGGTGGCTAGAGATTTGGGCTTTGGCGAGTGGCGACAATGGGCCCACGTCTAGCAGTAGTTACCTAATCCGGCAATAATCCGGCCTCTAAACTCAGTCTAGGCGCTGACCAGTAGTCAGTGGTAGGTCGAGACTGGTCAGTGCCAAGACTAAATAGCATCGAAGCTGCTATTTGAAATAGTGTAGGTGAGAATGCTACCCTGCTGCAAAAATCGTCGGCAAGAAATGAAGCCGGCGAGAAACATAGGGGGATAACGCAAGAAACTATTAAACATAGGGTTTAAGGTTACAATACAATTCGAATGGATATTCTAAAAGTTTCCAACTAAAAACATGCTTTCAACACTACACAAATCCTACATTCAATGTCTTACACGCTCTCACTTTTCTTGGAATGGTTTTTGAGTGTTTCCTTTGGTTCCCATTTTTTTTTTTTTTTCCCCCTATCTCATCGGAGCCTTCTAACTGTTCCTGCGACGGCTGATAAGAATTGTCGTCACATGTTGAATAAACCAAAGGATAATCGTCTTCTTGATTGTGTTTGGAGCCGCTCATGATTTGAGGGTGTTGGTAAACAACCTTTGGAAGAAAATTTTTTTCCGGGGTTAAATCTACAGTTTTTATATGCCATAAAAAATTTAAACGTAGCATACGTTATAATTACAGTGGAAGTGTAACCTAATGGCTAGATAAATTTTTTCGCATTTCTCGCCGTGGTCGCCAGCACCCCTGCGAAAAATAAGTTATTTTCCTAGGTTACTCGCATAGGGAAAGTTTCTCATGTAGTTTCTCACCGTACACTAATTTGAAAAGGTTTGGGGTTGTTTGGGGGAGGAGGAGTGTTTTTTTTTGGATCAAAATTTCCGGTCTGCAAAACCCTAACCCTTGCTAGCTAGCGCCGCACTCTACCAAAATTAAGGCTCCAACACCCATTTACCTACGACAGCGCCACACTCCGTTGGGGTTGGGCGAGGCTCAACGTGCGAGTAGAAAGAACATTAGAGTACATACAAGCAAACAGGATAGTGATTGAGCAATAATCTTTTATTGGCACTACAAACTATCTGCACTCTGGGCAGACGAAAGAAAACAAAACCATGCGCTTGCGAGTTGCGAGCGAAAGAACATGATGTCGAAAGAAAGCAAATATATACATGTAGTGAAAAAAAAAAAAAAACTGAAAAGCTTAATAAAAAAGATGAGGAAGCGAAACCAAAAGGTGGTTGCTACAATGGAAGAGGATTGGAAGCTCATTTTAAAGGCTAGGAGTAAAATAGTTTTTATTCTTTGATTAAGAATTCCCCGAATCGTCCGGAATAGAGCGTGCTCGCTCAATGTGAAATGAAATATCGGTGATTATATACCAATTGCAATGTCTATAATATAGTTCGATCCTTATTAAACTAACTAACTATTGTTGAGCCGGACGCGAACAGTAGATGAAGAGAAAGAGAACGAATAGCTTGTATTCTCAGCACGAAACAAAGATGGCTTGTCTACAAAAGAAAAGAGCCCGTATGGGCGAACACCCGCGATACATATACCGGCGAGCGGAAAAAGCGAGTGAGAAAATGTGAAGCGCGACGGCTAAAAGCAAAGAAATAACGCAAATACAAAGACCGAAAATACACCGAGAATAAACCGAAAACCCGCCGATAACGGCGCATAACCCAAAACTCATGAATACAAAAGGAAGGTAAGAAAAAGTGAAACAACGAAACTCGAACACAAAACGCTCACGCATGTTTATTCCAACAACTATTTCGTTTATAATTTTGAGCACCTTTATCGTCGATTCTATGTCACAATATATACATCAATTAATCATGACGTTGGTGAGAAGAAAAACCTGTCCGAAATTTTGGAACTTGGATTATGTATACAGGCCCAGCATCATCCCATGTAAGTAGTCTAACTTTCGTCGGGTTGTCTCGAATTCGTTGCTTGCAAGACTTATCAGTGAATTTGACTGTTAGTTTTGATAGGTTTGATCGCATTAGGAATGGTAAGGACATGCAGGTACGGCTGGGGGGGAGGAGCGGCTGGGTCTTTTGTTATGCTATGTGAATGAACTTGGGAAAAAGAAATAAAAATAAACTCGAATGATTAATTCAGAACAGTATTGTGTGCACAGCAAAGAGTGAACATATCCCTCCGTTAGTAAGTACTAAGGGTATATCTAAGAATATATCTTCTGTTCAATCACAGAAAAATTAGCGGTTGCTCTTGCTTGTAGGTTTAGACTTAGTTTTTTTCACCGTTCCTATATTTGGAGGCGATTGGAGCAACGTTGGAGATGTAAAGGAAATGCCATTCGCGCAGGATTCTTGAGTGTATATAGCTAGCAAAAGTAAATTCCGTCATCGATCGCGACTCGTAAATCACATGCATGTAGTGATTATTAATACTAGTTATAATAACAGAATTTCCGCTGATCCCTGGCCAGTGCCAACACTGTCTAAACTCGCATCCCTCTATGGCTTGGGCCCCAACGAAACGGGCTAATAGGAATGTGTTGGTATTGTATCGGGGAACGTAGTAACTGTTCAAGGAGTGAGTTAGTATTGATGTGCAGAACGCAGCCCGCGATCTTGCAGGTGGGGGGGGGTTTGGAGCTGGTGGCAGGGATGGGGTGAATACCCGTACATTGCCAATAATTATAAACCTTTCTCTTCTATACGCGTGGAAGCTCATATCTCAGAAAGCGGAGGAGAACGAAATAAAGCAGAGTAGAGCGTAATAAAACGGAAGAAACTTGCAGCGCCCGAGATTCGAAACTTCTCTTAATTTCTTTGCTCAGGCTATGTATTCATGTAATATACATAAAGGAAATATGGGAAGGAGATATGGGAAGGAGATATGGGAAGGAGATATGGGAAGTAGTTATGCAAAAGAAATAGAGAAAGGAAATATACAAAGGAAATATACAAACAGGTCGACCGAAAGATAATCAAACTCCAAAGAACCTCCGAACCTCCACCAAAGATTTGAAAAGGGACCCGGCTATCCCTCCAACACCAAAATCGAAATAACTAAAGGAATCCAACAACTATTCGGAAAACTCCACAAGAACGGCAGTACCACGCTGTCACCAAAACAGAAATAACCAAAGACATTTAAACTTAAACCGCACGAATTACTAACAGAAATTCAGTGTCATGTACATGTACTCAGGGGGATGAAAAGTGCGGCGACATCTTGGTGTCAAGTAGTCATGTGATTAGTTGTATCCCTTAGGTTGTCGAGACACCCGGTCTGGATTAAAATTTGGACCCCTAACGCAACCTGGAAATCATGCTGTGGAAAACGCTGGAATTGTTGGATAGATAGCTATTTCAGTCATGGAATAATGCGTGACGGCCAAGCCAGACTTTTTGCGTTTTTCACATCAAGATTTCCAGATTGCGTTAGGGGTACAAATTTTAATCCGGACAGAATTTCTTGGTAGTCTAAGGGATACATTAAGAGAATATGACAAAATGTTATGTATGACTACGTTTATGCTAGTTTTGAATCAGCACCAAGGTACTGCAGCACCTTTTATCCCCCCCGAGTACATGTAAAATTTAATTCCGTAGCGTAACGGTTTTCTTTTTGCTCGTGCTGGGAGATAAAGCATATCGTTGGAGAAAATGAGTGTTCCAAGAAAAAAAAAAAAATTATAGCCTCCAATAAATAGTTCGCAGGAAGAGTCTCAGTAGGAGGGATTGAACTCCGGAGCATTGTCGCAAGGGGGAAGAAGGAAGTCATTTGGGACCTTTTCATTGTGGCATCACCGAATGCTTATTATAGAACCACATTTGATACAGCAGTAAATACATGTACATGTACATGTACAATACCGCGGAAAGGTGTTTCATGGCTTATATTTGAGGGACTTTCCTCTCGGAAACATATAATTCAAATTGAAATGGAAAGATTGGGAGCAGGGCAGGTTGAAAGAAGGGAAAGTGGGGAAAAATAAGGGCGAACAGAATTTTTTACTCCAGAATAGTAAATTCATAGGCCAATTTATAGGCATCAACTGGACTCAGCCACTCGTACTTCGATTTCCTTCGCCTCAGCCCAGGCTTTGTTACGCCAAGGCCATGTTCCTCACTTGTAGTCGGTTAAAGTATGCGGGTGTTCTTTGCCAACATCCGTACTCCCGCCCCGACCACACGCTCTTACATATATTTTTTTTTTTTTTCCTCCCCTTTTCCTTTCCCTTCCCTTACTTTCCCTTTCTTTCTTTCTTTTCTTGTTTTCTAATTAATTTTTTATACCAAGCAGTGACCGAAGAAAGTTGAACATATGAAACCTGCATCCGCAAAACCATAATCGCCGGAGATTTAGCTGATTTTAAACTTCGTTGTTTGGTAATAGCTAATATATGTAGTTAACCCTACGTTGTTAAAGAAATGTCGTAGCGTCGTACTAGAGAGGGAAATGGCGACTTTTTTTTGGACAAGGTAAGACGCCATAGCCACGGTTCACAGCATAGGTAATCTACAAGTATAAACGCAAAGGCAGTCCCAATGAACCACCTTCAAGCTTTAGCCTTACCAGTTACATTACGCCGAAGAGAGGTGTGAGGTACTGTACTTACATATATGTGCATGTAATTGTAAGTTGTACGTATAGCTGCCTGTCAACAAAAACCTCGGCGTCGGACGTGAAATTACGCTTAGACATATTGGAATAATTCCTCTGCAAACGCCTGTGTCATCGCCACGGAGTTAACCACTGCGTTCGAGCAGGCGTGAGAGTTGTGTTCCTACCTACCTTTCGATTTCTAGTTTGACTCTTAGGGAAGAGAGAAAAACACATGTAATTTTTTTTTTCTTTATTTTTTTTCCCTCTTTTTCTTTTTCTTCCTTTTTTTCTTTTTCCTTTGTCTTTTTTTTTCTTTTTCCTTGTCCTTTCCCCCCTCCCCCCTTTTTTTCTCATTTCTTTTTCCGTTTTCCGTTTTCCGTTTTCCCTTTTCCCCTTCACTTTTCATTTTTCATTTAATTTTTCATTTTTCATTTTTCATTTTTCATTTTTCATTTAATTTGTCATTTTTCATTTTTCATTTCTCCTTTTTCTTTTTTCACTATTGATTATTCAATTTTTTTTTTTTTTTTTTTTTCAGATTGGTTCCTGTCGGATCTAATGATGTGGCAGAAGAAAGAAGACATATTCCACGTATTCGAAATTGATCTTTTATGTTTGGCGTTCTTCGGAAACGAGAATTGGCTTGATATCTCGGGAGATGCCTGTCGCACGGCTAATCTTCGTTATTCATAATCCGCGTTGCTAAGCGTAATTCCGATTAGACGAAGTTTTACATGTCTACTTCTCAGCATGGGTAACGCTATTCCCGAGAAAATGAGTTTTAGGAGACCTGATTGTGGCCAATCAAAGATGAATCCGACAGAACTTGAGACAAGAGCCATGTGGAGGAATTCCCGGAAGTGGCGCAGGCCACCTTCAAAATTTCACCGGTTACTTTAGCGGACATACCTTGCCTGGCGCGATCCGGTGGGGCATCTTCGGTACGTTGAAGGGCGAAGACGGGCCCTGGGATCAGAACGAAGCCAGTATACGATTAGCAATGCAGGAATTTACGAGACTGAGCAGAAAGTTAGTGATGGAGTCTGTCAGCTGGATTACGAAAACCGCAGATATTGATTTTCATGATAACTGAATTATGGACGAGTGATAACTCGTGATTTGCGGCTATGTTAACCAGGTGCCACGGAATTGTCCGATGTTCTGGAATACGGAGATTTCCTCATGGTAGATGATAGTTCTAGGTGAGTGAGGAATCTGATGAAGGGTCGTGGGTTTCCTATTCTCTAAGGAAAATTAATTTTACAAATCTCTCTGTCTCGCCAATAAGTGCTTAACAAAGAATATCTTCTGCAAGACAATCGACAGCACCTGACCTTCAAAAAGGATTATATATCTTGCACATAGCACATTCACTACAATGACATAGACCATTCACGAGATACCGATTCGGTGCTAACAGGGATTTGGGAACGGGACACGAGAGGTCGCCACAATCTGAAAGCCTTCATTGCGAACTGCGTCTGCTATGGCTGTAAGTGGCACAATAGATGTGTTAGGATTATCCAATGCGATGAGGAACCTTTCGGCTTCTGTGATGTCAAAGTCGAGCTTTGGGAGGTGGATCCGATTGTAAGTTCAACACATGTTTTCTATTTGGCCAGAATTGGATGAAATATTCTTTGCTAATACAATTTAAGGTGTACCAGGCCATTAGCAAGTCTTCAATTAGTATTAATTTGCTAGGAAAAACTCTCGGTGCCTGGTTTTTCATAAATAAATAACCGGATAACTCCGTTGATGACGGGTAAATTTTAAAATTTCAGGTTTAGACCCTGCTAGATGAATAAATTTGTAATAAACGCTTAATCGATTATTTTATACGTTTTTTTTTACAATTTGCGGAGCGATAAGACGATTTCCAGAGCGTGTAAACGAGTTTCCACCAAGAAAGGTAACATAGGGCATAAAGACTATCCGTAATCATAATTTTATATTTTCTACTTTTTTTTTAAACTTTAATATATTTTCAGGATCGTAGCGCAGGAGAGGAGGAATAAAAAAAAAAAAAAAACTATCATACGGGGAAATTAATTTAAAAATAAAATTTCCTCCACAAAGAGTTCCCTCCTCCAAAAGTAACCATGGATACTTTCCCGCTGGTTTATCTGATGGTCGGTAACCGTTAGCGACCGTTAGAAGGGTACCTAGTTTCCAGAACCCTTCTCCCAGACTTAGAATGTACAGAGGGAGGGGGGGTCTGTAGACATTCTGAACGCTCCAAAACTTTAAATATCTTCCAACCTGCTCTGTACCATCCGCCCACATTTATCCCCACCACAGCACCTAACAGGTTCGATAACATGGAATGATTACTAATACAGAGCGACAGGCATACGGAATAATAGTAAGATTGCATTTAATTGGCAGATAAAAAAGCAGCTTGACGAAGAAAAGAACCCCTGCTAAACTTTTCTTCGCCAAGCACAACCGACGTGGGAGTACCAAACGCCGCAGCGGACACAGGAAAAGCGAAAGAGATGCTTTGATTGTGTCATGTTAATGTGGTTGCGAGTAGCCCGGGAGGGAGGGTGGATTTTTGGATGACTGAAAAGACTGCTGCGGATGTTGCATGGGACATGCGGAATACAAAAGGGAACGACTCGTGACATAACGGAAAGTAAATGATTGCATCATAGAACGCGAAATGCGGAGAACGCCAATCACTGCTTAATAGTAGCCCTTGACCACACCACCCCCGGACAAAAACAGGAGAGGGAACGCCGAACCAGGCCTCCACTTCTTCAGACTCATACAACAACGATAAATCGTCATATAATCGCAAACTTAGGCTAACTGGAAACAGAAATTCAATACTTTAGCTCAACTGCACTGCGATCCGATCTGAATGCAGATTTCAACAAGATCTCGCTGCATCTCTTCACAGTTGCAACCCCGATTTCAATCAACTCAGCATGGAGGACGACCTGAAATTTTAGGATCATGTCGCTTTTGCTCTGAGATTAGACGATGAAGAAGAGATTGTGATCACTGTTGTTGCAATGGCCTTAATCGGATGATTTGAATACCGGCGACGATTAAGATGACCACGATGCCATTTAACATTACTGAATTTGCTCCTAATCCACGCGTTGAGACAGCCGGGCAATTCCTGCACTCAATAGTTAATAAAGAAGATTGTGCCTTTATAGTCACTATAGGATTCGACGTGAGCACTTGAGAAAGCTAATCTTCCGGCATCTGGATAGGTGATTCGCTCCTTATGCCAACTTCACCAAATTTTGAAGTAAGTACACTTTTTCTTAAATTAATTGATTTTCTTGAATGCAGTTCATATACTTACCAGGATTTTATGATAAAGATTGTGGGGGCCACTCTGCAACATATGGCAGTATACCAAAGAACGTTATTGTGGTCCACCATCAGTCGCTGTCGTAACCGTGCATATCCATATGCAAATATTCACAAGTTGACAGTTATCAGAATTCAAGTTCTAATCCTCACACAGATCCCAGATTCACCTATTCATCTACACACTCCTTCTCCGCAATTGAAATGTTCATTCTTAACCCCTCAAATGAGGAAATGATACACACTACTTGTTTCACCACCGAAAAATCCAGAACTCGAAACAGCGAATATGCATAAGCACAGAAGTTCTGTGCATCCATTTGAAAATACCAACTGCAGAAGTACACCAGTGGGAATTTGCAGAAAATTATGCGCAATGGACTTATGTTCTGTACAGTGTACAGTAACTTCTTTCCTTTGTAATTCAATATGTACTGATAGCATGTAGAAATACACATGTTTCCCGATTTCGCCAGCATCAGTTTTGGTTTGTCTGGATTTCCAGAAAATCACAGGACAAAGAATGCAGGGATATGTACGGCGATATTATCCGGTTTTTGCAGCATGAATTCGATGGAACAAAGTACATGTTGACAAAGGTATAGTTGTACCATTGCAACAGCATACATATGGGCTGTTAGAACAAAAAAAAAAAAAGAGTCTAGTACAATTTTTATGACGGTGGAGAAATCACAACTCTGCCCGGATAAGTGTTAAATCAGGTAAAACCATAATCCTATACCTAATTTGAATTTATATGGTAAAAACACTAATAGTTTGAAGGATCTCAATCAGGAATATGGATTATTGGCTGCTACAAAAGCTATAAGCTATTTCCCCTTGCTGCCGGTTATTCCCAAGATTTATTGCTTGACGACGAGAGTTATGATACTTCGGATTTGGAGAACATTATAGATGAGGAGGAATAATATGCACTGCGGTAAAAGGTTACATTTCCTCTCCACGTTCTTCCATATCTTGGGACACATATTCTGCTCTAGTAGTATTGGCTAATTACTCACTTTCAAAAGAAATAAGGATAGGTACCTCAGATAATAGTGGTGTTTGGACAAGCCGATGATTCGTTTGAGTTGAACCATTTGTGGGCTGGATTGGAATTGTTGAACATATAAAAAAGACTATGGGAAGGTAAAAACAAAGCTTATCACCGGAGGAATAAGCGAGAGTGACCTGTACTGCGTCGGACATAGTTTTGGGGCTTTCAATGCTATATTTATTTATTTTAGTTTTTTTTTTTATTTTTTATTTTTTTTATTTTTTATTTTTTTTATTTTTTATTTTTTTTTTTTTTTTTTTTTTTTTTTTTTTTTTTTTTTTTTTTTTTTTTTTTTTTTTTTTTTTTTTTTTTTTTTTTTTTTTTTTTTTTTTTTTTTTTTTTTTTTTTTTTTT
>JABYPW010000554.1:0-23972 GCA_016880775.1 Phymatotrichopsis omnivora | reverse complement strand
GCTCGGGGCGGCGGAGATGGTTGGTTGGGAGGTCAGCATTCTGGTGCGAACGGGGTGGTTGATGATGGCAGGGTCGAGGGCGGGGAGGTTTTCAGAGCTCTGGGAGGGGCGGGTGGACGCTTCTTCGCTGGACACGATGATGGGGTTTTGTTGCGACATTTTGTTTTTCCTTTTTTCCGACTGCGGTTTTGGTACTCTATTTTCAGCTCGGCCTGTGAGCGGTGCTCCAACCTCTATCTGAGGGCTAGGCGGTGATGGGATAGATGTGCCTTTTCTGCAGGAGTTGTTTTTGGGGAGTTTCGTTGACTATCGCGAAGGTAGGCGAGATCTTCGTTGTAGCCGACCGTGCAAGGTGGGGGGGGGAAGGAAAGTGTAAGAGGCCTGAAGAACATGAAGCGACATTTCTTTTATTCCCGTTTCAGTTATTTTACATCCCATAGCCCCGGCGGGGCGCATACACTCAACCAAGAGCAAGAACATAACCGAGACTACAGGATGATCCTCCACCTACTCGTACCGGGAACCCAAAAGAAAAAAGGAAAGAAAAGAGAAAAACGCAGACAACTACGTACAAAAGCTGACCGGGGAAAAGCAATCGCTAGGCGAACCTTGAAGCAATGAAAGAAAAACCCCCTACGCAGACTACGCGACCGAGCGAAAAGTAAAAGAGTAGAGAGAGAGAGAGAAACGCGCAAACTCCTTCGCACCTTACCACCACAGAAAAACACTAGTTACATCGCAGAAGAAATAAAAGCAAGGCAAAGAGAGAGAAACTAAACTCCTCCCATGGTGGTGGACTTGTCCTTTCTGTTAGACTCGGCAAGTTTGGCCTGGATTAGCGTCATACAGATTAGGTCGTTCGCTTTGTGGGGGCCGGCGCAGTTGGCGCATCGGAGAACGGTGTTCTCGCAGGCGAAACCTTTCGGTTGTTTGCAGTCGGCGACTCCGCAGGTATGTTCAGAGATGGTGTGGGGGCCGGCGCAGAGTCGGCAGCAGGGAGGTGACTGACAGTTCTGGACGGGGTGTCCGAACTTCAAGCATCGGGAGCATTGGGTGTCGGCGCCGAAGGGGATGTATTTGACAGTGCGGGGGGTTTTGTTGAGGATGGTGAGACCCTTAAGGATATGGGCCTCATTGTTGTTGTCGATAACAGTGATCACCAGGGAGCCGTGATTCTGTTTGTTGATTTTGGAGCTGGACGTCAGCCAGCGCGGGGTCATTGCGAGGGTAACACCGGAGTTATAACATTCGATCTCCTGGCGGAGTTTGGTCATCTGTCCCACGGTGTTGAGGTCAGTGGCTGTGGGGATACCATGGACGATATACTTCTTCCATGTGTGGTTGCGATTGATTCCTTTGACTTCACTGAACTCGCCAACAGCTTTGGTGATGACGGGACGGTAGGCAAGGACGGCGGCGGCGGTGACGGTCTCCATGGTGGTGAGCACGAGTGTGGTGGGGTTGTTGTTGCAGCATTTCTGGATGCGCAAGAAGGAAGGGGCTTTGGCCTTATCCAGGGCCGAATTGACTCGGTCACGGATCTGAATGTGTGCATCTTTGCCGAAGGCCGATGGTTCCTTGATATCGACAATTATTTCACGGTCGCGGCGGGTGGGATACTGTGGGATGGGAAGTGGGGTGGTTGGGAGTAGGTCCTTCTGGGTGACCTGACCACCCTTCTTCTTTTGTTTTTTGGAGACGACTTGGGCCCAAGTCTGCACGTCCTGGGCTTGCTGAGGGACAGGGAGGGAGGTGGAGGTGGTAGCGATCGAACGGAGTTTCCTGAGGTCTTTCGCGGTCGCTTTTTGCTGTTTTTGAATGTCCTTGAGGGACTCAAGGACTTCGGGTGGGGTGGGCAGGGCCTCCGCGACATGCGCTGGGGTCTCGGTTGTGGGCGGGGGCGGTCGCAACTCCAAGGCGGCGACTCGGTTGGCGAGGTCCGTCTGGGTGTTGGCGATTGTGGTGAGGGTCGACTGGATCGAGTCCAGCGACTGTAGGATAGAGGGAAGGTCTTTGGCAAAGAAAGCAATCAGATGAGAGGTGTTGTAGCCATCGACGGCTTCCTTGTTGTCGTAGCTGCTTCCGACGACTTTACCGCCAGTGGTGAAATTGCGACCCAGGAGCAGACCGAAGTCGGATAGAGCGAGCTCTATCTGGATCTTTTTGAGGGCTTCGACCTTTGCTACCACATCAGCTGTGAAGCTGGCGGGTTCGCGGTCTTGGGGGTAGGAGAGGGAGGAGGTAGGGGGGGGGTCGGGGGCTCGGGGATTGCGGCGCTGTAACATCGCTTAAAGGTTGGCTATAGAAATAGCGAAAGCGTTGCGATTTTAAAAAGCAGAATTAAGAAGGGCGAGAGTCCTGAAGAACATGAAGCGACCAACGACCGTCCTTAAATACTTTTCCAACTAAGAGAAATGAGTCATCTATGACAAAGGAGATTACATAAGAAATAGAACCCGAAAGAAAGACTTAGAAATCCCATGACTCATTTTATCATCATCTGACGTGACCGTAACATTCCTAGGAGTCGTAACGGAAATGATCAGCGTTATAGTCTGAGCTCGGATCGCCGATCTCGGGTAAGATCGTCATCACGCGATTACTGGCTCGATCGGCTTGAGTCATACCAACCGCAGGTGACTAAGTTGCGGGAGTTACTCAAGTTAGTCCGATCATGTGAGGTACGCTTGAGAGAGAATGACGGGTGAGTCAGACCCTGACTCATCTTCATCAGAGGCACCACATATAACTCATCCTGAGGCAGAGCCCTTTGTCACGTGGTCCTTTCGCATGGCGCAGGGGTATACTCACAGGAAGTTGCTCAACTAATTGGACTCATCATCGCGCGTGGGCCTTGGTACCGTGGCTGTAACACTACACCCCTCCTAAAGGTGCATGCCCTCATGCACATAGAGCCATTAGCATATTGCATTTCCTTTGACCAATGTCCTGATGAGGGACTGGCCACAAGAGGTTTTCGGAACGTTCCCCAATACTCCGAGTGAATATCCTATCCCTTGAGAGTGAAGCAGTTTAAGTTGATGTGACTATGACCATCAGCCTCTCGTGTGAAGGGTAAAGGGGACTTGCCTATCTAAACCCTTCTCCGCTTTCATCTTGACCCATCCTCCTCAGGTCTCTTGGCATTATCCTCGGCATAAGGGTGGTCATTTCGGAACTTGACCAACGCGTCGATCGCTTCTCCATTCACCAACAAGTTATCGAGTGGTTCCCATGTGCCTTGATCGTGCGGGTAGCCTTCCCAAAGAACAAAGTACTCCAGCTTCTTCCTTTGACGGTTGAAGCGGACCTTAGAAATTCCTTCAACAAAGTATGCCTCTTCTCCATCGTCATTCTCCGGCGTGGGTTTAGCTGGTGCCGGGAACTGGGGTGACCTTTTATATGGCTCAAGTTGGGAGACATGGAAGACTGGGTGGATCTTCCAGTTGAAGGGGAGCTTGAGTTTGTACGCTCGTGGTCCTACTTTGGAGATCACTTCGAAGGGGCCAGCGTATTTGGCATCGAGTTTCTTCGAAGGTTTGAGGTTCGGGAGGTTGTCCTTTTTAAGGAAGACAAGGGATCCTGGTGTTTGTTCTGGGAACTCAAGGTGCTTGGCATCGTACCACTTGACTACCTGCTGTTGGATGGTTAGCAGGCGGGCACGGATGTCCTTCTAATCATTTTCGAGTTCCTGGGATCCCTTGAAGGTTTTGATGGTTGAGACCGCATCAGGCGAAGGGTGGTAACCGTAGTTGGTGTAAAAGGGTGTTTGATTCGTGGAGGAGGAGATCGAATTGTTGTATGCGAACTCTGCCAGTGGCAGGAGACTTGCCCAGTTGGTTTGGTCATAGGTGACATAGTTCCAGAGGTATGCCTCGAGGATTTGATTTAGCCGTTCGGTCTGGCCGTCTGTTTGGGGGTGCGCTGTGGTAGACAGCGAAAGCTTAACCCCAAGGGCGGTCATGGTTTCCTTCCACCAGGCTTGAAACTTTGGGTCTCTATCAGAGACGATGTTGGTCGGGAGGCCATGGTGCTTCCAGATTTCATTTACGAACGTGTTCGCTAAGTCCTTCGAGGTGGTGTTTGTGCCGAGGGGGATGAAATGTGCCATTTTCGAGAACCGGTCCACAATAACCCATATTTGGGTGTGGCCATCTGAGGGAGGAAGTTCGGTGATGAAGTCCATGGAGATACTTTCCCAAGGGCAATAGGGGAGCTCGAGGGGCAAAAGTTGACCATAAGCCTTATGTCGTCGGGCCTTATTTGTTTGGCAGATGTGACATGCTGCGACATATTCGGCTATCTCCTTTCGGAGCGTGGGCCAATAAAAATCCCTTGTTACAAGCTCCTAAAGTTTATCTCGGGCAATATGGCCTGCCGTCAGGTGATCATGCCGTGTCTTCAGGACCGAAGTGCGGAGGTGTGAGGGGATAAACCACAGGTTATTATAGAGGAGCATACCGTCTGAAATCTGATAGCCAGACGGAAGCTCGTTGACAAGTTCCTGGGTTTCGGGGTCAGAGACCAGAGCGTGACGAAGATCCTCGATGAAGTCAAGGTGGATGTTGAGAGCGACCCTTTCGGATGCCGCTATGTATTGTCCTGATTTGAGGAAAAGGAGTTCGCACTCTGGTGCCCCCTCTGTAGGGACGTGGTCTCCACATCTCGATAGTGTGTTGGCTTTGGTGTTCTTGGTACCTGGCCTGTACACGATTTTGTAGTCAATCGTTCCTAACTTCTCCATCTACCTTACCTGCCTGCGTGACAAAACTCTGGTTGTGGCGAAGTACTCCAGATTTTTGTAGTCGGTCAATACCAAGATGGGAGAAAGGGAACCTTCACACCAGTGCCTCCATTCCTTGTATAAACATGTATAGACCGCTAACATTTCCTTGTCGTAGATTTCATAGTTGCGCTCCGGGGGAAGCATCTTGCGCGAGAAATAGGCAATATGATGCAGGGAGCCATCGGGGAACTGATGAGAAAGGACCCCGCCGATCGCGAAGTCGCTGGCATCGGTTTCTGCAAGGAGAGGAATGCTAGAGTCGTAATGCGAGAGAATGGGTGCAGAGGTGAAGTGATGCTTGAGGTCTGAGAAGGCCTCGTCTTGTGCCTTCCCCCATTTCTATGGTGTATCGTTCTTGGTGAGGTCCGTGAGGGGCGATGCTAACTTCGAGAAGTTTTTGATGAAGATTCGATAGAAGTTTGCAAAGCCGAGGAAGGACCTGACATCTGTGACCGTTTTCGGAGTTGGCCATTCCAGAACCGTTTCGATTTTGTCTTTTGCTATTTCGATCCCTTGAGCCGATATGATGAACCCGAGGAATTCTACCTTGTCTACCGCCCAGTGGCACTTAGAGGGTTTCAGCGCCAGTTGGTGTCTGTCGAGCTGAGAAAGAACCTCCCTAACCAGGTGGTCGTGTTCCTGTTGGGTTTCCGCGTAGATGAGGATGTCGTCTTGGTAGACTATGACACCAACATCGAGGAGATCGCAGAGAATTGTGTTCATCATTTCTTGGAAGACGGCTGGGGCGTTGCAAAGACCGAATGGCATGACGAGGTATTCGTACTGCCCATAATGGGTACGAAAGGCAGTTTTCCACTCATCCCCTTTTGCAATACGGATGAGGTTGTAACCGTTTTTTAGGTCGAGCTTGGTAAAGATTTTGGCTTTACCGATTCTGTCGCGAAGCTCGCCCATGAGGGGAAGAGGGTAGCGGTTCTAGATGAGGACTTTGTTGAGTCCTCGATAGTCGACGCAGAAGCGGAGGGATCCATCAGCTTTCCTGATGAAGAGGATGGGAGCACTGGCTGGAGACTTTGAAGGTCTTATTTTGCCTTCTTTGAGCATGGTGTCAATGTACTCCCTCAGGACTTTTAGTTCCGTCTCAGAGAGTTTGTAGATTAGTCCCCCGGGAGGTTGGGCTCCTTCCTTCGTCGGTAACTTCATGTCCCATTCTCGGTGAGGTGGCAGTTGAGATGCTAACTGCTCTAAGAAGACTTTAGGGAACAGTTGTTCCCATTTGTTTTGGTCTGAAGCCCTGATGGATGAGGAACGTAGGAAAAGCTCTGTGGAGTTTTCCAAGGGCAGCCTTGCCATGGCTGAGCACCATCTCAGTGTCTCGGTTGGACTAATGGGTGTGTCAACCCACCCAAGTAAACCCCTACCCACGACTGCGGTGTTGGTGTGGAAGTCTTCATCTTGCAAGATCTCCCGGGCTGACGCCATGGAGACCTGGGGTTTGACAAGATGGTGTTTGCACTTGTCAGAGTAGAAACCCACTAACTCTGCCTTATCGTAATCCACCATGGGGTCATGATCTTAGAACCACTTCACTGGGAGATAGATGTCGACATCGGGAGGCGTCAGTCCTACGTCGAAGTCGATGTTTTCCTTATAGTTTTGGATCTGCATCTGGAGCTTCGGCGTATAATACCATTCTTGCTTGCAGGTCCCATCGTATGCATAGACGTTTACGGGTACCTGGCGTTTGCGTCTGGGGACCAGGAGTCTATCAGAGATAAGAGCTCCTGTAGCGCCGTTGTCAAGTTTGGCAGTGGCGGTGACCGAGTGGGTAACGATTTCGTGGTTGACAGAGGTGCGCCAGCGAAGTATCACTGGAACCTTGATGCATTTCCCCTCCTTGGGGCCTTCGGTTTTAGAAGCGATGGTCGTCATGGTGTTTCTGCGAATAGGATCCCTGATCTCTCCCGGGAACGTCGTGGCCGGACGTCGCAGTACCTGAATGTGTGATAGAAGAGTTTGCAGTGTGAGGAAGACAAGAGTTGTAAAACGTTGTAGTGAAATGAATGTCAGCACTTCTATACGACCCACGTATTTCAACCTTAAGGCCATCCTCAGGCAGGCAAAAGAGGTAGGAAGAAAAAACCAAGCATTAAACATTAAGTACTAAGATCTATGAAGATACTTGTACAGTCTAAAGAAAAGGGAATTCGTGCATCATGGTATCATAGTCGTGAATCATGAGGTCATCAATCATCACTAGGAATACAAGCCACTTAACCGGCGGCCTACCCACCAAGAACCAGGGCTAAGAAAGTCCCTGGAACACCGGCTCCAAATGAATGTGTTTTGGGTATCAATTGTTGGGGTACATCCTTTCTGAGTCTTTTCTTCAACAAGGAAACAACAAAGGAAAGTGGGTCGTCGAGTTGTGGCTCTTCAAACCATTGGGATATCATCACCATCCACCCAGGTATCTGGAAGTTCCACTACCCTGCCCGCAGCCTCAGTTTTGGTCTTTTTGGAGGTTTCGGACTTATCGTCGTCTTTGTCGTCCCTCTTCCTCTTGGTTGAGTGTTGTGTTGAGGAAGGGATTTCCGCCTTTTTAAAGGCGAAGCACTCATTTGACTTGTGGCCAGACCTGGCACATTTCTGACATGCGCCGTTGTCCTTGGCCCACTTGAGCTCCGCCCCTTGGCGATAGGGGAGCTTAGTGGGGGCCCGCTTCGAGTCCGACTTAGACTTGTCGTCCTGGTTCATCCTTTGCTTACCCTTGGATTGCTTGGCCTTTTCTTTGGGCTGAGCGGAGGATGCCGCTTCCTTCTGTTTCGGCCAAGGGGTTTCTCCTAGGGCTTTAGCAGCTTCCTCCATCTGTTGGCCAACCGTGATGACCTGATCAAACCACTCTTGAGTTGTTTGATAGTTCCGATTGTAGCTGGTGGCCATGGCTTTACGGAGAGCGGGATGGAGTCCCTGGTTGACCCAATCCTTTAGGTATCCCTCATTGTACTGGCACACAGTATTGAGAGTTCTCATGTACGTGATGAACTCCAAGATTGGTCCTGTGTGCTTTGCCTGAGTTAGTCTCGTGATATAACTAGGCCTGAGGGTGTATGCGCCGAAGTTGGTCCTTATGGCTTCCAGGAAGTCCTCCCATCTGGCAGTGGGAGTGGTCCACCGATCGTGATTGATTCTCCACTAAGCCAGTGCATTGCCCGTCAGTAATGTTGAGGCATACTGGATCTTGATGGTGTCGGAGGGGAAGCTTTGAGGTTGGAGGACGAAGTACGTTTCGAGCTGGAGTTGGTACTTGAAGATGTCCTCAGCCTTCCCTGCAAATTCGTCAGGTGTTGGTGGTTTCGGCCCCTTAAAGGGCTGGGGGTTGTTGCTGTGGTGGTGGCGGTACTGGTGCCTCAAACCGAGGAGGAACGGGAGGTTGAGGTGGAAGCACCTTCACAAGTGCTTCCCTCAAGAGAACCTCCACGTCTTTCCTGGTTAGGGGTTGTTCCCCTTGAGGTCTTGGGGGGAGCGGAGGAGGTGATGGTGATCTGGTGGTGAACCTCCTCCCCCGGGAAGGGCCTGCTTCTCCCAATCTCGATAGATCAGGGAATCCCTTGCTCCTTCTGCGTAAGGGATAGGGAGGTTCCGTTTCAGGGACAGTAGGAGAGAGGGGAACTGTTTCTCCCTCCTCCACCGTCTTCTCCCTGGCAGATTGCATTGGGGAGAGAGCTGAGTCCACCGGCCTTTTATATTGCCGGTAGAGTTCGTGGTAATGCTCAGCGTCCTCCTTAGCCTCCTTCAGGTCAGCTTCCAACTCTGCTATTCTGGCTTGCAGAGTGGTTTGCGACTGGGTGGCTTGTTGGCGAATTTCCAACTCCTTCTGGGCAAACTGGAGTTGGTTCTTGAGATTAAAGACCTCCGAATTTAGGGCAGTATTTGCATCCCTAGTTCGGTTTAGGTCTGTCTGGAGCTCCACCAAGAGCTGCGTATCCTCCTGCGGCTGTATTTGGAGGCAGACCATCTGGAGTTCCTTCCGAAGGGACTCAGTCTCTTGCTGAAGCCTCCCCATTTGGTAGGAGTATTCAGCTTCGAGCTGTTCCCTAATTTGGTGGCCTGGAACTCGTTCTCCTTCTTTTGTTCCTTAAGGAGATTGACCGCCTTCAGGAGGATGTCCGTTACCCTTGGTGGGAAGGATACCAGGACAGGAGGGAGTCTCTTCCCCATCTGCTTGTACGTCATGATGGTGGAAAAGAGGATTCCTTGTATCTCCTCTTTCTGTCTCTGGAAATCCTCCAGAAGCTGGGCGTGGACCTGCTGGTAGGCTTTATCTCCTATGAAGTCCCTGGCTTCCAGGAAAGCAGTGTCCAACTCGACGAAATTGGCGATTATGTGGCTCTAATGTTTGTCCACAAACTTCTGGCCAGCTTTGTCCAACTCAACCGTGGATTCAAGGAGTCTCCTCCCTGATCTTGTTGTAACCGAGGCTGCTTAGCCTGGTTTAATGAGAGTTTTGCCATCGTAGAGGGCAAGGGTCGCAGTGAAGTCTGGCATAGGGGTGTCGTCGCTAGCCATGACTTAAGAATATAGTGTTACAGCAGGTGTCTTCTTGGTACGGAAATAGCTCGGTAAAGTGCAAGTGCCACTCAACAAAGAAACGTATTACTGAGTAAACTCAGATATCTCAACGTGTTCCAAGTCTGGATCCACAAATACACTTTCCTACGTCGTGGAGAAGAAAGGAGAAGATAAAGCGTTGTTTAAGAACGAATATATTCTTAAGACTCGTAGCTAGTCTCTAGACTGAAGAGAGAAGGAAAAGAAAGAACATGAAGCGACCTTTCTTTTATTCCCGTTTCTGTTATTTTACATCCCATAGCCCCGGCGGGGCGTATACACTCAACTAAGAGCAAGAACATAACCGAGACTACAGGATGATCCTCCGCCTACTCGCACCGGGAGCCCAAAGAAAAGAAAGAAAAAAGGAAAAGAAGACGCAGACAACTACGTACAAAAGCTGACTGGGGAAAAGCAATCGCTAGGCGAACCTTAAAACAACGAAAGAAAAGCCCCCTACGCAGACTACGCGATCGAGCGAAAAATAAAAGAGAAGAGTGAAAGAGAAACGCGCAAACTCCTCCGCACTTTACCAAAGCAGAAAAACACTAGTTACATCGCGAAAAGTAAAAACAAGTTAGGAAAGAGGAAGCTAAACTCCTCCCATAGTCGTGGACTTATCTTTTCTGTTTGACTCGGCAAGTTTGGCCTGGATCAAGAACATGAAGCGACCTTTCTTTATTTCCCTATTTGTTTATTTTACATCCCATTTCCTCCAGCGGGGCGTTTACACTTAATAAAAAGCAAGAACATAACCGAAGAAAACAGGATGGTCCTCCGCCGACTCGTACCTAAAAGAAAAGAAATAAGAAAAGAAAAAAGAAAAAAGAAAAGAAAAAACACCGAAAAAGACACAGCCGCAAGCTGAGAAACTACCCTACTACTTCTACTCCTCTTCTTAGACTACGGGTTTCCTTCTCTTACAGCTATCACTACCATCGGGGGATCGGGGGGCGGGTAGGGGGGTTTACCGAGTCCTTTTTCTACCAGTTTGGTCCAAAGGTCCGTGTTTTCGTATAGGATTTCTTGGGTCTTGTGTCCTTTGATGAGGTGTCTCCAGGGGGCGGGGGTCGTGCACTCGTGCAGGTAGTGATGGATGGACTGTGGTTCGCCGCAGGTGCAGATGTTTTGTTGTCTGTTATAGTGCCACATGTTCGGGACATAGGCCCTTCCAGTTCTGAACTGGAACGCTCATGCCGCTGAGTATTTGTCGATGGTGGTGTACGGGTCTGGTTTTTTCGGGATCGCTTTGCCGGCGTACTGTTCGAAGAGATCCCACAGTCTGGCTTTGGTTTTTGTTTGGATTACCGATCTTGTTACCACTTTCTTTTTGGTGGAGGTTCCTTTCTTGGGGTTAGCTTCGGGTTTTTTGGACTTGTTTTTGGCTGCTTAGTCTGCTAGTTCGTTTCCTTGGATTCCTTTGTGCGCTGGGACCCATTCCAATCTTGTGGCGATGCCGTTCTGTATGAGGCTTTTGTTGGTCTCGAAGACTTCTCTCGCTACGTACTGGGTGGGACTTGGGTACGGGTTCGCCGCTGCTGTTATCGCTGCTTGGTTGTCTGTGTAGACGACGGTCGTGCTAAAGTCGTGTCTTTCTTTGAGCTTGATGGCGAGTTTGAGGGCCTCTGCGATGGCGTCTAGTTCTCCGTCGAAAACGTGGACTTTGGACCCTAGGGTTTTGGTTCTGCCGCCGACCTGTTTGCCTCTGAAGAAAGCGAGTGCGGCGTTTCCTACTTGGCTATTTTTCCCTACCTGGGATGCGTCCGTGTAGATTGTGAGCTGGTCGTCTGGGTGAAGAACATGAAGCGACCTTTCTTATATTCCCTATTTGTTTATTTTACATCCCATTTCCTCCAGCGGGGCGTTTACACTTAATTAAAAGCAAGAACATAACCGAAGAAAACAGGATGATCCTCCGCCTACTCGTGCCGAAAAGGAAAAAAGGCGAAAAAGAAAAAACACGCGAAAAGAGACAAAGAAGAGGCGAAAAAGAAAAATAAGGAAGAAACGCGCAAAAACAGATCCATCGCTAAGTCCTCCGCTCTCTACGTATCCGTTCTTGGTCCTCCTCTTACAGCTATCACTACCGTCGGGGGTTCGGGTGGAGGGTGGGGGGGTTTGCCGAGTCCTTTCTCAACTAATTTGGTCCAGAGGTCCGTGTTCTCGTAGAGGATTTCCTGGGTGCTATGGCCTTCGATTAGGTTTCTCCAGGGGGCGGGGGTCGTGCACTCGTGCAGGTAGTGTTGGATGTTCTGCGGCTCCCCGCAGGTGCAGATGTTCTGTTGTCGGTTGTAATGCCACATGTTCGGGACATAGGCTCTCCCGGTTCGGAATTGGAAGGCTCGCGCTGCTGAGTATTTGTCGATGGTGGTGTACGGGTCGGGTTTCTTTGGTATCGGCTTGCCGGCGTAATCTTCAAAGAGTTTCCATAGTCGGGTTTTGGTCTTGGACTGGATTACTGACCTTGTCACGACTTTCTTTTTGGTGGAGGTTCCTTTCTTGGGGTTGGCTTCAGGTTTTTTGGACTTAGCTTTCGCTGCTTGGTCTGCCTGTTCGTTGCCGTGGATTCCTTTGTGCGCCGGGACCCATTCGAGCCTGGTCTCGACTCCGTTGTGCGCGAGGGTTTTGTTGAGCTCGAAGATTTCTTTCGCGATGTACTGGGTGGGACTGGGGTACGGGTTCGCCGCTGCTGTTATTGCTGCTTGGTTGTCTGTGTAAACGACGACTGAGGTGAAGTTGTGCTTAACCCTTAGTTTGTTGGCGAGTTCGAACGCTTCTGCGATGGCGTCTAGCTCTCCATCAAAGACGTGCACTTTTGATCCTAGGGTTTTTGTTCTGCCGCCGATTTGTTTGTTTTTGAAGAAGGCGAGGGCGGCGTTTCCTACTTGGTTGTCCTTCCCCACCTGGGAGGCGTCCGTGTAGATCGTTAGCTGGTTGTCGGGGTGGGCTTTCGGGTGGTTTTTGATGGCTTCCTCTTTTGTTTCGAATTTGCCGACTCTTGGTCTGCCTTCGCTTGCTATCGGCCATGGGTACTGTGGGGGCGGGAGCTTGTAGCTGGACATTGTGTTCGTGCCCAGGTCTTCTTTTATGGTGTTTATCATGGCGTCTAGCTGGAGCATCCTTTTTCTCGAGTGTTGCCCTTCCGCTTCGGCCTTCCATGTTGGGGCTTTTGGGGACTTGGGGCGGTTCTGGTTTCTTCCGGCCATGGGAGGGAGTCTGTGGAAGTTGGGGTGCTCCTGGCCTAGGGTGATAAGCCTTGCGCCGTAGTTGCACTGGTACCTTTTGATTTGTAGGCTAGCGGGCCATATTCTGCTTTCGCTTAGGGCTTTTTGGTTGTTGGTGGGGCGAAGAACATGAAGCGACCGACAACCATCCTTATATACTTTTCCATCCAAGAGAAATGAGTCATTCATGACAAAGGAGATTACATAAGAAATAGAACCCGAAAGAAACCCTTAGAAATCCCACGACTCATTCTTTCATCATATAGCACGATCGGACATTCCTAGGAGTCATAACGGAAATGATCAGCATTTGTGGTCTGAGCTCGGATCGCCGATCTTCGGGCAAGATCGTCATCACGCGATTACTGGCTCGATCGGCTTGAGTCATACCAACCGCAGGTGACTAGTCCGCAGGAGTTACTCAAGTTTGTCCAATCATGTGAGGTACGCTTGAGAGAGGATGACGGGTGAGTCAGACCCTGACTCATCTTCATCAGAGGCGCCACATATGACTCATCCTGAGGCAGAGCCCTTTGTCACGTGGTCCTTTCGTGTGGCGCAGGGGTGTACTCACAAGAAGTTGCTCATCTAACTTTTGACTCATCATCGCGCGTGGGCCTTGGTACCTTGGCTGTAACACTACACCCCTCCTAAAGGTGCGTGCCCTCACGCACATAGAGCTGTTAGCTTGTTGCGTTTTTCCCAAACAATGTCCTGACGAGGGACTGTTTGTGAAAGGTTTTCAGAACGTTCCTCAATACTCCGAGTGAACGTCCTATCCCTTGGGAGTGAAGCGGTTTAAGCCGATGTGACTATGACCATCAGCCTCCCGTGTGAAGGGTAAAGGGGACATGCCTATCTAAACCCTTCTCCGCTTTCGTCTTGACCCATCCTCCTCAGGTCTCTTGGCATTTTCCTCAGCATAAGGGTGGTCGTTTCGGAACTTGACCAGTGCTTCGATCGGTTCTCCGTTTACCAACAGGTTATCAAGTGGTTCCCATGTGCCTTGATCGTGCGGATATCCCTCCCAGAGAATAAGGTACTCCAGCTTCTTCCTTTGACGGTTGAAGCGGACCTTGGAAATTCCTTCAACAAAGTACGCCTCTTCTCCCTCGTCATCCTCCGGCGTAGGTTTGGCTGGTGCCGGGTATTGGGGTGACGTTTTATAGGGTTCAAGTTGAGAGACGTGGAAAACCGGGTGGATTTTCCAGTTGAAGGGAAGCTTGAGTTTGTAGGCCCTAGGTCCTATTCTGGAGATGACTTCGAAGGGGCCAGCGTATTTGGCGTCGAGTTTCTTCGAAGGTTTGAGGTTTGGGAGGTTGTCCTTTTTCAAGAGGACAAGGGATCCTGGTGTTTGCTCGGGGAACTCCAGGTGTTTGGCATCGTACCATTTGACTACTCGCTGCTGGATAGTTAGCAGGCGGGCACAAATGTCTTTCCAGTCGTTTTCGAGTTCCTGGGATCCCTTAAAGGTTCTGATTGTTGAAACTGCATCGGGCGAGGGGTGGTAACCATAGTTGGTATAAAAGGGTGTTTGGTTTGTGGAGGAGGAGATCGAATTGTTGTAAGCGAACTCCGCCAGTGGCAGGAGTTGCGCCCAATTGGTTTGGTCGTAGGTGACATAGTTCCGAAGGTATGCCTCGAGGATTTGGTTTAGCCGTTCAGTTTGGCCATCCATTTGGGGGTGTGCTGCCATTGACAGTGATAGTTTCACCCCGAGGGCGGTCATGGTTTCCCTCCACCAAGCTTGGAACTTCGGGTCTCGGTCAGAGACTATGTTGGTGGGGAGTCCATGGTGCTTCCAAATTTCGTTCACGAACGTATTCGCTAAGTCCTTCGAGGTGGTGTTTGTGCCAAGGGGGATGAAGTGTGCCATTTTAGAGAAGCGGTCCACTATAACCCATATTTGGTTGTAGCCATCTGAGGGAGGAAGTTCGGTGATGAAGTCCATGGAGATGCTTTCCCAAGGGCGATATGGGAGCTCTAGGGGCAAAAGTTGACCGTAAGCCTTATGTCGACGGGCCTTATTTGTTTGGCAAGTGTGGCATGCTGCGACGTATTCGGCTATGTCCTTTCGGAGTGTGGGCCAGTAAAAATCCCTTGTTACGAGCTCGTAAAGTTTGTCTCGGCCAATATGGCCTGCCATTGGGTGATCATGCCGTGTCTTCAGGACCGAAGTGCGGAGGTGTGAGGGGACAAACCACAGGTTGTTATAAAGGAGCATACCATCTGCAATTTCGTAGCCAGATGGAAGCTTGTTGACAAGTTCCTGGGATTCAGGGTCAGAGACCAGAGCGTGACGAAAGTCCTCGATAAACTCAGGATGTATGTTAAGAGCGACCCTTTCAGATGCCGCTATATATTGTCCTGGTTTGAGGAAAAGGAGTTCGCACTCTGGTGCCCCCTCCATAGGGACGTGGTCTCCACGTCTCGATAGTGCATCGGCCTTGGTGTTCTTGGTACCTGGCCTGTACACAATTTTGTAGTCAATCGTTCCTAACTTCTCCATCCACCTTACCTGCCTGCGCGACAAAACTCTGGTTGTGGCAAAGTACTCCAGATTTTTGTGGTCAGTCAATACCAAGACGGGGGAAAGGGAACCTTCGCACCAATGCCTCCATTCCTTGTATAAACAAGTGTAGACCGCCAGCATTTCCTTGTCGTAGATTTCATAGTTGCGCTCCGGGGGAAGCATCTTGCGAGAGAAATACGCAATGGGATGCAGGGAGCCATCGGGGAACTGATGAGAGAGGACCCCGCCGATTGCGAAGTCACTGGCATCGGTTTCCGCAAGGAGAGGAATGCTGGAGTCGTAATGTGAGAGAATGGGTGCAGAGGTGAAGCGGTGCTTGAGGTCTGAGAAGGCGTCATCTTGTGCCTTCCCCCATTTCCATGGTGTGTCATTCTTGGTAAGGTCCATGAGGGGCGATGCTGACTTCGAGAAGTTTTTGATGAAGACTCGGTAAAAGTTTGCAAAGCTGAGGAAGGACCTGACATCAGTGACCGTTTTCGGAGTGGGCTATTCCAGAACCGTTTCAACTTTGTCTTTCACCATTTCGATCCCTTGAGCCGAGATGGTGAACCCTAGGAATTCGACTTTGTCTACTGCCCAATGGCACTTGGAAGGTTTCAGGGCAAGCTGTTGTTTGTCTAACCTAGAAAGAACTTCCTTGACTAGGCGATCGTGTTCCTGTTGGGTTTCCGCGTAGATGAGGATGTCGTCTTGGTAGACTATGACACCTATATCAAGAAGATCGCGGAGAATGGTGTTCATCATTTCTTGAAAGACGGCTAGGGCATTGCAAAGACTGAATGGCATGACGAGGTATTCAAATTGCCCATAGCGAGTGCGGAAGGCAGTTTTCCACTCGTCTCCCTTTGCGATACGGATTAGGTTGTATCCGTTCTTTAGGTCGAGCTTGGTAAAGATTTTAGCTTTACCGATTCTGTCACGAAGCTCGCCCATGAGGGGAAGAGGGTAGCGGTTCTGGATGAGGACCTTGTTTAGTCCTCGATAGTCGACGCAGAGGCGGAGGGATCCATCAGCTTTTCTGACGAAAAGGATGGGAGCACCAGCTAGGGACTTGGAAGGTCTTATTTTGCCTTCCTTGAGCATAGTGTCAATATATTCTCTCAGGACTCTTAGTTCCGTTTCCGAGAGTTTATAGATTGGTCCCCAGGGGGGTTGGGCTCCTTCTTTCATCGGTAACTTTATGTCCCATTCTCAGTGAGGTGGCAACTGGGATGCTAGTTGCTCCAAGAATACTTTGGGGAATAGTTGTTCCCACTTGTTCTGGTCTGAAGCGCTGATGGATGAGGAACGCAGGAAGAGCTCCGTGGAGCTTCCCAAAGGCAGCCTTGCCATGGCTGAGCACTATTTCAGTGTCTTGGTTGGACTAATGGGTGTGTCAACCCACCCAAGTAAACCCCCACCCATGGCCGCAGTGTTGGTGTGGAAGTCCTCATCTTGCAAGATCTCTCGGGCTGAAGCCATGGAGACCTGGGGTTTGACAAGATGGTGTTTGCACTTGTCAGAGTAGAAACCCACTAACTCTGCCCTGTCATAGTCCACCGTGGGGTCATGATCTTGGAACCACTTCACAGGGAGATAGATATCGACATCGGGAGGCGGTCCTACGTCAAAGTCGATGTTTTCCTTGTGGTTTTGGATTTGCATCTGGAGCTTTGGCGTATAATACCATTCTTGCTTGCAGGTCCCATCGTATGCATAGACGTTTACGGGTACCTGGCGTTTGTGTTTGGGGACCGGGAGTCTATCAGAGATAAGAGCTCCTGTAGCGCCGTTGTCGAGTTTGGCAGTGGCGGTGACCGAGTGGGTAACGATTTCGTGGTTGACAGAGGTGTGCCAGCGAAGTATCACTGGAACCTTGATGCATTTCCCCTGCTTGGGGCCTTCAGTTTTGGAAGCGATGGTCGTCATTTCTGCGAATAGGATCCCTGATCTCTCCCGGGAACGTCGTGGCCGGACGTCGCAGTACCTAGCGGTATGTGGTAGAATAGTTTTGCAGTGTGAGGAAGACAGAGTTTGCAAGTTATGCGGTGTGGTGTAAAGAATGTCAGCACTGCTATACGACCCGCGTATTTCAACCTTAAGGCCATCCTCAGGCAGGCAAAAGAGGTAAGAAAGAAAACCAAGCATTAAACATTAAGTACTAAGATCTATGAAGATACTTGTACAGTTTAAAGAAAAAGGGAATTTGTGCATCATGGTATCATAATCGTGAATCATGAGGTCATCAGTCATCACTAAGAGTACAAGCCACTTAACCGGCGGCCCACCCACCAAGAACCAGGGCTAAGAAAATCCCTGGAACACCGGCTCCAAACGAATGTGCATTGGGTATCAATTGTTGGGGTACATCCTTTCCGAGTCTCTTCTGCAACAAAGGAAACAACAAAGGAGAAAAAGGGGTCGTCGATTTGTGGCTCTTCAAACCATCGGAATGTCATCACCGTCCACCCAGGTATCTGGAAGTTCCACTACTCTGCCCGCAGCCTCAGTTTTGGTCTTTTTGGAGGTTTCAGACTTGTCATCGTCCTTGTCGTCTCTCTTCCTCTTGGATGAATGCTGTTTTGAGGAAGGGACTTCCACCTTTTTATAGGCGAAACACTCATTAGCCTTGTGGCTGGACCTGGCACATTTCTGACAGGCGCCATTATCCTTGGCCCACTTGAGCTCTGCCCCTTGGAGATAGGGGAGCTTCGTGGGGGCTGGCTTGGAGTCCGACTTGGACTTGTCACTCTGGTCCACCCTCTGCTTGCCCTTTGATTGCTTAGCCTTTTCTTTGGGCTTAACGGCCGGTGCCGTTTCCCTTTGTTTGGGCCAAGGGGTTTCTCCTAGGGCCTTGGCAGCTTCCTCCATTTGTTGGCCAACCGTGATGACCTGATCAAACCACTCTTGAGTGGTTTGATAGTTCCGATTGTAGCTGGTGGCCATGGCTTTGCGGAGAGTGGGATGGAGTCCCTGGTTGACCCAATCCTTCAGGTACCCCTCGTTATATTGACACACGGTGTTGAGAGTTCTCATGTACATGATGAACTCTAAGATTGGTCCCGTGTGCTTGGCCTGAGTTAGCTTTGTAATGTAACTAGGCCGGAGGGTGTATGCCCCGAAGTTGGTCCTAATGGCTTCCAGGAAATCCTCCCACCTGGCAGTGGGAGTAGTCCACCGACCGTGGTTAATCATCCACCAAGCCAACGTATTGCCCGTCAGTAGCGTCAAGGCATATTGGATTTTAATGACGTCGGTGGGAAAAGACTGCAGTTGGAGAACAAAGTAAGTTTCCAACTGTAGCTGGAACTTAAAGATGTCCTCCGCCTTTCCTGAAAATTTGTCAGGAGTCGGTGGCTTGGGCCCCTTAAAGGTTTGGGGTTGTTGCTGTGGTGGTGGTGGTGGTGCTGGTGCCTCAAACCGAGGAGGAGCGGGAGGTTGAGATGGAACCACCTTTGCAAGTGCTTCCCTCAACAGATCCTCCACGTCTTTCCTGGTTAGGGGTTTTTCCCCTTGAGGTCTTAGGGGGAGTGGAGGAGGTGATGGTGTCTTGGTGGTGAACCTCCTCCACCGGGAAGGGCCTGCTTCTCCCAATCTTGATAGATCAGGGAATCCCTTGCTCCTTCTGCGCAAGGGAAAGGGGGGTTCCGTTTCTAGGACGGTAGGAGAAAGGGGAACTGTTTCTTCCTCCTCCACCGTCTTCTCCCTGGCAGATTGCATCGGGGAGAGAGCTGAGTCCACCGGTCTTTTGTATTGCCGGTAGAGGCTGTGGTAGTGCTCAGCGTCCTCCTTAGCCTCCTTCAGCTTAGCTTCCAACTCCGCTATTTTGTTTTGCAGAGTGGTCTGAGACTGAGTGGCTTGTTGACGTATTTCCAACTCCTTCTGGGCGAACTGGAGTTGGTTAGTGAGGTTAAAGACCTCTGAATTTAGGGCGGTGTTCACATCCCTAGTTCGGTTCAGGTCTGTTTGAAGCTCCACCATGAGCTGGGTATCCTCCTGCGGCTGCGCCTGAAGGCGGGTCGTCTCGAGTTCCTTTTTCAAGGACTCAATCTCTTGCTGAAACCTCCCTATTTGGTAGGAGTATTCAGCCTCGAGTTGCTCCCTGATCTTGGTAGCCTGGAACTCATTCTCCTTCTTTTGTTCCTTTAGGAGATTGACGGTTTTCAGGAGGATGTTCGTCACTCTTGGTGGGAAGGATACCAGGACAGGAGGGAGTCTTTTCCCCATCTGCTTGTACGTCATGATGGTGGAAAAGAGGATTCCTTGTATCTCCTCTTTCTGTCTCTGGAAATCCTCGAGTAGTTGGGCATGGACCTGCTGGTAGGCTTCATCTCCTATGAAGTCCCTGGCTTCCAGGAAAGCAGCGTCCAGTTCGACGAAGTTGGCGATTATGTGGCTCTGATGTTTGTCCACGAACTTCTGGCCAGCATCGTCCAGTTCAACTGTACTTTCAAGGAGTCTTCTCCCTGATCGTGTCGTAACTGAGGCCGGTTGGCCTGGTTTGGTGAGGGTCTTGCCATCGTAAAGGGCAAGAGTCGTGGTGAAGTCTGGCATAGGGGTGTCGTCGCTAGCCATGACTTAAGAATATAGTGTTACGGCAGGTGTCTTCAGGTACGGAAATGGCTCAGTAAAGTGCAAGTGCCACTCAACAGAGAAACGTATTACTGAGTAAACTCCGATATCTCAACGTGTTCTAAGTCTGGATCCACAAATACACTTTCCTACGTCGTGGAGAAGATAAAGCATTGTTTAAGAACGAATATATTCTTAAGACTCAAAGCTAGTCTGTAGACTGAAGAAGGAAGGAAAAGAAAGCACATGAAGCGACTTATCTTGTCCTCCCTCGGATCACTGATGTACGGACGGGGCGTCGCACTCAATTAAGAGCATATGACATAGTCACGTAACACAGGAGCGATCTCGCTAAGCGCCGTCAGGGTAACCCTTCATACGGCAAGCACATGAAGCGACTTATCTTGTCCTCCCTTGGATCACTGATGTACAGACAGGGCGTTGCACTCAATCAAGAGCATATGACATAGTCGCGTAACACAGGAGCGATCTCGCTAAGCGCTGTCAGGGTAACCCTTCATACAGCAGCACATGAAGCGACTTATATGATTTTCCCATTACTGTTATTTTACATCCCATTTCCTCCAGCGGGGCGTTTACACTTAATTAAAAGCAAGAACATAACCGGTGAAAACAGGATGATCCTCCGCCTACTCGTGCCATAAAGAAAAGAGAAAAAGACAGGAAAAAAGGAAAGGATGAAAAGGAAAAGAAAAATAAGCGAGAAAAAATCAAACGTCTTCGAGCCCCGTCCAGCGCGCTTCTTCCTGAGTTCCTAGCCTTCCGACTTCCTACTCGTTTCGTTCTTCCCTAGTTCCTCCTCTTATCGCTATCACTACCTTCCGGGGTTCCGGCGGTGGGTCGGGTGGTCTTCCTAGGCCTTTTTCGACTAGTTTGGTCCAGAGGTCGGTGTTCTTGTAGAGTAGGTCTTTGACTGTGTGCTTTCAGATGAGGGGTCTCCAGGCCGTGGGAGATTGGCATTCGATGAGGTAGTGTTCTATGGACTGGGCCTCGCCGTAGACGCAAATGTTCTGATCTTTTTTGAAGTGGAGGAGGTTGGGGACGTAGGCGTGACCTACTCAGAACTGGTATGCTCTCGAGGCTATGTACTTGTCTAGGGTGCTGTACGGGTTGTTCCTGGGTATTTGTTTTCCTGCGTACTCCTCGAATGACTTTCCTAGTCTCTCTTTGGTTTTGGTTTTGATGGAGCCCACGGTGATGGTCCTTCGTTTTTTGGCTTCGGGTTTCTTCGACTGTGCTTTCGCTAGCTGGTCTGCTCGTTCGTTGCCGTGGATCCCTTTGTGAGCCGGTACCCATGCTAGGCTTGTTTCGGTCCCTTAGTCCGATAGCTGGCGGTTGACTTCGAAGATTTTTTCAGCGATGTACTGGGTGGGGCTTGGGTAGGGGTTGGTGGCCGCTGTGAGTGCTGCTTGATTGTCTGTGTACACTTTGACCGAGGCAAAGGTGTTCTTGCTTTTGAGTTTGAGGGCTAAGTCGAGCGCTTCCAGGATGGCATCCAGTTCTCCGTTGAAGACGTGTACTCCGCTACCTAGTGTTTTCGACTTTTCTCCAACTTGTTTGCCATTTAGGTATGCTACCACTGCATTCCCAACTTGGTTGTTTTTCCCTACTTGCGAGGCGTCGGTGTAGAGTGTGAGCTGTTCTGGGGGGTGCACTTTTGGGTGTTCTTTTATCGCTGTTTCTTTGGATTCTGGGAAGGGATCCAGTCTGGGTCTTCCTCTTGGGTCAATGGGCCATGGTCGGGTTGGGGGGGGAAGGTGGTGGAGCGAAAGGGTGTTCGTCCCGAGATCTTCTCTGATTGTGTGAATCATTGCGTCTAGTTAGAGCATTCTCTTCCTGGAGTGTTGTCCTTCAGGTTCTGCTTTCTAGGAGGGGGCTCTCAGGGATTTTGCTCTGTCTTTGTTTCTGCCTGGCATGGGGGGTAGTCTTGTGTAGTTGGGGTGCTCGGGTCTGATCGTGAGCAGTCTTAATCCGTAGTTGGTTTGGTACCTTTCAATCTGGAGGTGAGCCGGTCATATATTTGCTTCCACTAGGGCCTTGTGGTTGCTCGTACTCCTGAACATTCCGCACACCCATTTGGTTGCCGCTGCTATTGCGCTGTCCATTGTTTTGTAGGCTTTTTCTGTTAGGTTGTATGGGTGGAAGGTGTCCGCTCCGTATAACAGCGAGGGGATCACTACTGCTTTGACTAGTTTCAGGGCCATGGCGGGATTTAGGCCTTTGCCTCCTGAGGATAGGCGGGAGATTCTGGCTGTGGCGGCTTACGCGCTTTGGGTTCTGTACTGGCAGTGTGCTAGAATGCTTTCCTTCTGGTCCAGGATGATGCCTAGGTACTTGACTTTCTCCTGGTGCCTGAACACTTTTCCCTGAATTTTGATGCTGGGTTTGTCGTCTTGTTGGCCTGGGCTAATGTGTTGCATCTCTGTTTTCCCTTCCAATAGTGATAGCTTTAGTTTTTCCAGTGTTTTCTGCAATTCTCCTTTGCAGTGTTCTTCCAATTTGACAATATTTTCTCCGTAGCTGTCCCCTTCTGCCATGATACACAGATCGTCTACATACATGTATAGCTTTAGCGCCCCGCTGTCTCTTGTCAGTTGTGCTACATATATATTGAAAAGAAGGGGGGAGATCGGTGATCCCTGAGCACATGAAGTGACTTATCTTGTCCTCCCTCGGATCACTGATGTACGGACAGGGCGTCGCACTCAATTAAGAGTATATGACATAGTCGCGTAAGCACATGAAGCGACTTATATGATTTTCCCATTAAGTTTTTTTACATCGCATACCCCCGGCGGGGCGTCTACACTCAACCAAGAGCAACAACATAACCAAAGAGTACACGATGATCCTCCGCCTACTCGTACCGAAAACCCGAAAGAAAGAAAAGGAAGAAACGCAGACAACTACGTACAAAAGCCGACCGGGGAAAAACAATCGCTAGGCGAACCTTAAAGCAACGAAAGAAAAACCCCCTACGCAGACTACGCGACCGAGCGAAAAATAAAAGAGAAGAGAGAAAGAGAAACACGCAAACTCCTCCGCACTTTACCGAAGCAGAAAAAACACTGGTTACATCGCGAAAAAATTAGAAACAAGGTAGGGGGAGAGAAACTAAACTCCACCCATAGTGGTAGACTTATCCTTCCTGTTAGACTCGGCGAGTTTGGCCTGAATCATCGTCATACAGATCAGATCGTTCGCTTTGTGGGGGCCGGCGCAATTGGCACATCGGAGAACGGTGTTCTCGCAGGCGAAACCTTTCGGTTGTTTGCAGTTGGCGACACCGCAGGTATGTTCGGAGATGGTGTGGGGGCCGGCGCAGAGGCGGCAGCAGGGAGGGGATTGACAGTTTTGGACCGGGTGTCCAAACTTCGAGCAGCGGGAGCATTGGGTGTCAGCGCCGAAAGGGATATACTTAACGGTGCGACGGGTTAAGCACATGAAGCGACCTATCTTGTCCTCCCTCGGATCACTGAAAGCACATGAAGCGACTTATATGATTTTCCCATTAAGTTATTTTACATCGCATACCCCCGGCAGGGCGTCTACACTCAACCAAGAGCAACAACATAACCAAAGAGTACACGATGATCCTCCGCCTACTCGTACCGAAAACCCGAAAGAAAGAAAAAGGAAGAAACGCAGACAACTACATACAAAAGCCGACCGGGGAAAAACAATCGCTAGGCGAACCTTAAAGCAACGAAAGAAAAACCCCCTACACAGACTACGCGACCGAGCGAAAAATAAAAGAGAAGAGAGAAAGAGAAACGCGCAAACTCCTCCGCACTTTACCGAAGTAGAAAAACACTAGTTACATCGCGAAAGAAAGGAAAAAGGTAGGGAGAGAGAAACTAAACTCCACCCATAGTGGTGGACTTATCCTTCCTGTTAGACTCGGCGAGTTTGGCCTGGATCATCGTCATACAGATCGGATCGTTCGCTTTGTGGGGGCCGGCGCAGTTGGCGCATCGGAGAACGGTGTTCTCGCAGGCGAAACCTTTTGGTTGTTTGCAGTCGGCGACACCGCAGGTATGTTCGGAGATGGTGTGGGGGCCGGCGCAGAGGCGGCAGCAGGGAGGGGATTGACAGTTTTGGACCGGGTGTCCAAACTTCGAGCAGCGAGAGCATTGGGTGTCGGCGCCGAAGGGGATATACTTGACGGTGCGACGGGTTTTGTTTAGGATGGTGAGACCTTTAAGAATGCGGGCCTCATTGTTGTTGTCGATGACAGTAATCACGAGCGAGCCGTGATTCTGTTTGTTGATTTTGGAGCTGGACG
>JABYPW010000553.1:0-23983 GCA_016880775.1 Phymatotrichopsis omnivora | reverse complement strand
TTTTTTTTTTCAAAAAAAAAAAAAAAAAAAAAAAAAAAAAAAAACCCAAAGTTTTGTTCTCCAACATGCTTGGGTCCGTATAACATAACCCCACAAAAAAACTACCGTCCAATGTATTTCGAGATGTTAAAAAGGCGAATATATATATAACAATTGAATATATTGAAAGAACTTGGTTTTTGAAAGAAGAAATCTAAACGAAGCAGGAAAAAGAAGAGTTTTTAATGGAAAGAACCCAATAAATAACGACCCAGATCTTCATCCAAGGATATTCCTAATGTTTTCACCATATCCCCTAAAGTTCCCGTGGCCATAGTAAAAAATTCTCCAGAAATTCCGTAAGATCCCACAACGCTCCGTACGGTATCTCATGGTAAGGAAATCTATAAGAGAATGCTTTATGCATACCACCTTCTATATTCAACACGAGAATCCTAAAGGTACCACGAACAACTTCAAAACTCATACTCCGCTTCTTAAGGTAAATCCTATGTCTCTAGTTACTCCCGTAACCTCATTCCCCCCGACATCTGATTTTCTTCAAGTACCTCCTATCTTATCACCGTGTTCCGACTGGTTGTTCAGCTTTGTATACTTGACTCGCCTAATCCAGGAAAGTCACTCTATCCTGTGTGACCACGGCGTCATCTCTTTCCGATACTTCTCTGACAGCGAGAAACCCCCAGTATATAACTCAGATGAAACCTATTTGCGGATTTTGCGGAATACACGAATCGAGCCATTTAGCTTCTATTATTGTTTGTCTGGTCTACGAGACCCACCGAGTTTTTAGTTTCAAATCAAGACCTGCCTGCGTTTTTTTTTTTTTTTTTTGCTGTTACGAGAAACAACAGCATACGAGAATACCGTGCTTGCGCTGTCTCGAAGAATTAGATGCGCTTTCGAGAACCGTACAGTCCTTGAACCAAGCAGTGGAAAGGACATTAGGATACAGGGCCGAGTAATCCCTCGAAACGGACAAGGGAATTCCTGAGGCTAACGCCAAGTAAGTGGACTTCCAAAATTCGAACTCCACCACCGAAAAGGAAAAGGTCAACCGAAGGGATCAGAAGAAATTCCCTTGGTGGAGAAAGAACTTCTCATTGTCAGAGAAGTATTGGAAAGACCACGGGACCGGGCAGTACTCCCTGTCCTGCTTTCTTCTTCTCCAGAAACAACACTGCGAACACGTCTTCTCGGTCACCTGTCCTGTCCCTAGCTAATACCTCTCGTAGTGTAGCGGTTGGTTTATCGTTCCTACCACTCCGCAGTTGGTGCAGGGCATTCAGTGATCCAATCCTGCAGGTCTTCTTCTAGAGAAGGTAAAGGCTGCCAGTCCAGTGACCAGGGCTCGTCCGGCAGATCGTATTCGGTTTCGGCAGTCTTCGTGGTAGCACCGACTTCCCTCGTCGATGCACTGTCTAAGGCACCAATCCCCGCAAACCCCTCGGGGTTCCAATGGATTTCCGATTTTGTGCCAGCGGCGGGCTCCGCAAAAGTCGCAGGCGTTACGACTCCAATGAGTGATTCGAGGTATTTCAGTAGCTATGAAGGCGAGCTGCGCACTAAATCCTCGACAGACGGGTTCGATGCACTCTCGTAGCTCGGTATTGTTTCTTGCAGCGTCCTGATCTCTAGAGTGAAGCCAGCTGCAGCAGCTGACGCAGAAGGGGGTTCCTGCTCTTTGGTGGGCCACTCTTCTCGTGCCACGGATTCCACAATTCGCTGGCATTCAATGGGATCCTTCGCGCTACACTACTAGTAGAATATCGTCGCGTCGTATCCTCCGATAAATCTAGCGGTAGGGACGTACTCCTAGAGAAACTTTTTGCACACTGCTGACCTACAGCGGATCCACTTGTTCGTTCGTTCGGAATTACCTTTGAAGCAACAAGCGATACAGATCAACTTGCGCTCTCCGTCCCGCTATCCTCCAGTCGTATGCAGAAATCCGGGTGTACCCAATCTGCAAGTGTTGCAGCCCCTAGCGAAAGTGATCCTATCTAACCACGGCATCCTTTATTTCCGATAATTCTCTGATAGTGAGAAGTTCTTTCTTCTAGTAACGCTGCTGGTATGTGAAGTCCTCTTACCAATCCTAAGCACCGAAAGGAATAAATGTAGAACAAGCAGAAAGATAGGCAACGGTTGTTCGGTCCAGCTTCATTTGCGACATCTTTTTGACAGTCAGAGGACCTATCTGACTCTTGTCGCTTTGATCAAGCAGCAAAAGGCGGCTATTGGAAGGATCGGCAGAGTCGGAAACTTCATGACAGGAAAATTGCGCAAAGTTGCATGAGTGAAGAGCATTTAAAACTTCAATCTTAGATAGGGAATCGAGGATGGTAGTCTTTGCAAAGGCCGGAATGCTCTGTTTGATAGTTTCAACTTCCTCTTCAACTCCAGGGAGGGCATCTGTGTCCGGGGCGCCCGGCATCCAGACGATCGGGAAACCGGTATCAGATTGGTTTGGGGCTTTTAATGCTCTCTCTCGAGAATACGAAAGTGCTTTGATTGTTGGCATATATGGAGAGATAATGAAGTCGCATGTACCACTGCCCAGTCCCTCGATGTTGTCACCAGCGGCATGAAGAGGCATCAATCCCATTAACCCACTTGCAACCCACCATATACGCGACAATCTTTCGCCTGTTATCGCTTCCGGATCAATTTCAGCTCTTTTAGAACAGGTTTTACGGCAACATCCCACAACCAGAGCAACACATCTTTCATTTCATTCGACCCGCCAAAGAATGTGCTCGGTGAACCCTTTGTCAAATATTCAGCTAGCAGCGCCACTTTTTCTTCGATTTCCGAGTATTTCAAATTCGGAACCGATAAGGCGCGGATACTCCCGTTGGTGATGATGATCGCATCGCTGCGGATTGTAGTGACATTAAATGAAACAATGGGGCCTGATCCCGCCAACTCCATGAAATCATTCGACGATGGGGGAAGTAGAAATCTTTCAAATACGATAAGAGGCGTATTTCTTGCTCAATTTTCTCTAATTCATGAATGGCATCAAACCGTCTAGCCATAATATTATTCGCAGAAAATTAGTCGCTTTCTTGAATATTGCTTCCGGAGAGCGGCAAAGAAATTTCATCCCGGAGGCATTTGTATTTCGAGATGACATTTGGATATCGCTAACCCAGGTCTGACATATCGTTTCTTGAGTCGAAAATATAACTAGTAATTAACCCGCGGCCGAATCCGAGAAGTTCAAGAGACACAGATCCCGATTTTTCCAATTCCAAGGGCAAGAGATGAGGTAAGAAACGACAACCCTCGTACTTGCTAGAGAATGTGCTGTTGGTCCTTTGGGGCTAGCGATCGTGGGCTGGCCCTCGGGAGAAGCAAGATAGTAGATTGCAGGACATTATAGGCTCTCTTCGAATCTGAAAGTTTTAACAGATTAGCAGCACGATATGCAGCTTTTATACAGCCAAGTGGCTGCGCGTTATGCAACTGTGCAGCCATTTCGAAAGACATAGCAGAACGCTCTAGGTCATAGAGGGCCCCACTCCGCTCGCACCTGGAGCTAAAAAAGTTGCCGAGGCCGTTCAATATCCTTGCGCGATCCGGATTGTTCTCAGGCGTTGCTGATACTGCTTCTTGGCCTAGGCGAAGGGCCTGTTCTAGGCTGTCGAGAGCCCCAGTCCGTGAGTACCTGAAGGTAAAGGAGTTACTAAGGCCGATCAAGCCACTGGGCGAGCTAGATGGTTCTCAGGCGCTGCTGATACTGCTTCTTGGCCTAGACGAAGGGCCTGTTCTAGGTCGTCGAGATCACCAGTCCGCTCGTTTCTAGAGATAAAAAAAGTTGCGAAGGTTATTCAATCCCCATGCACGATCCGGACAATTCTCAGATATTGCTGATGCTGCTTCTTGGCCAAGGCGAATAGCTTATTCTATATTGTCGAGAGCACCAGTCAGCAAGTACCTAGAGCTAAAAAGTTTACCAAGGATATTCAATCCCCCTACACGATCTGGATGGTTCTCGGGCATTGCTGATACTGTTTCATGGCCGACGCGAATGGCTTGTTCTAGGTCGTCGAGTGTTCCAGTCCGTGAGTACCTAGAGCTAAAAAAAAAGCTACCAAGGCTGTTCAAGATCGCCGCGCGAACCGGATCGTTCTCAGGCACTGCTGATACTGCTTCTTGTCCGCAGCGAATAGCTTGTTCTATGTCGTCGAGGGCCCCAGCCCAGTCGTACCCGGAGCTAAAGTTGCCAAAATTGCTCAATATTGCTGCACGATCCGGATGGATGGTTCTCGGCCGTTGCTGGTCAACTGCATTTTCCAGATCGTGATGACGGTTATAAAGTGATTATTATTCAAGGCGAGATGGGACATACCTCGGTCTTGGACGTCGGCAAAAATTGTTCTTACCTGGCGTGTTTTTTATACGAGCTCATTGTTTCTGAATATCGTTGCAATTTGTTTAACGTCTTGATGTATCGGGGTGGACGTGATTGGTAGGATCTCACACGAGAATGACAGCAATGAAAACAGTTGGGGAAAACTAGGTGGTTGTTGAAGCACGGAAAATTCAAACTTTTCGCCCCTATCTTATACGCGTAGACTTGCCAGCTCTTTTACCCCTCGTGCATATTGGGAGTTTGCCGTTATCTTACTAGTCTGTTATGCGCGCGTAGGGCCCTCTCGCCGAATGCGGAAGTAGCGTGCCTTGAATCTAGGGGACATCGTTTCATTGGGCGAGCGAACCGAGTCCATTTCCTATTCAGGTAGCGATCTCTACCCAGTGATTTTCCCAACGTACCATTGCAACAATGCCGTTTGGCGTCTAGCGTCTATTAGACAATACTTATTGTCTTCAACTTTCCGTGATTTATGTAAATGACAATATTATTCTCTCGGCAAAATCCCACCATCACGTGCCAGGCTCCCCGCCCGTGGCCAAGAAAATCCCTGTTTTCCGACGTTTGTTAACGGCGTCATCACAGATTGCATGCGCAACTCGTCATCTTGTCAAAAGAAAAAAAAATAAACCCAGAATAAGTCCCCTCGCGTTCTGACGTGCGGTGGGATTTACGTGTACCGATGGGTGCAAAAGGAAACTCCCCCTTGCGGAATTTGGGACCACGGAATCGAATGGTGCAGGATTTAAGATGTGATTTTCGCTGCCGGACAGGAAATACAGAGATACCACGGGCAAAAACAATACGGTAGCTCCATACAGAGTCACCTTTTAAAGGTAAGAATTCTTTAAATTAATTAATACAAATAACAGTTAGAAATTTCTGCTTTGGAACCGGTTTCTATCGTGTTGTTTTTAGATATTAGGGTGGGTGAATGGAAGAAGTGTGTGTGAATGTATATGCTTATTTCTGTGAATTTTTCATGGAAAAGGTTCAAGGGAACATATATAAATTGGCAAATTTATTTATTTTACCTTTTCTTTCTCATTTATCTTCAGTAGTCTAGAATAATGATAAATCAAATGACTTTTGTCGCATTATCTTGAGTAAAGAGATCATGATGGTAGGATTTCGCCTTAGCCGAAAGCACCCCACCCCCGCCCGGCAGCAAAAAAAAAACGGGAAAAGAATTCCAGATGGATTGGAAGGGGAAGCTCCGTTAGATTTACTGGCTTGGTTATAAGTTAGTATAATCAGCAATGATTTTTCTCTGCATCTCTTGACTTGATTTACAGTATTTATCTTCTCTCTTTTCGCACCTCTGAAAATTTTAAAACCCTTGCAACCCACTGTCCTCCCACCTACTATTCGAAATATCTATATTTGAAACTCTCCACTTGTTGCTTTACATACAAACTTAGCCATACCTCCCCCACCCAGCATTTGGATGAGCTGAGCCCTGAAGCTAAATTACCCTGGTGTATGTGCATGTACGTACTTTCTTTTTTCTTTAGTAAAATATATCTGTTTCTCGCGCTCCTACAAGTTATCGTATGTCACAGCGATACGGGCCATCAAGCAGAAATGGTCCAAAGTATACAAACACTTATCTACGAAAAACATAATTGAATTTTCTCGCGTACAAAATTGAGAGGGGGGGGGGAACGAATAAAAACAATGACCAGATCCCTACGTGTCTGACATCATCGCTATTCAAGAATATTAATTACTTAACAACCCCATAGTAAATTTTGGGTTATTTTGCGCCGGTTGTTATTGGATTGATAGCCGCTACTGTTATTCAAGTTATTTGGGAGATGTTAATCGCGTGTTGGCGTTTCTCGGAGACTTGGAATCTGTCGAGTCTGAAATGGGGTTTACTTTCTTTTACCGAGAGTACATGAGGCGAGCTTCACAGGGTTTTGATCCTTATTCCTCGTGGCATTGCTTCACTGAGATTGAACAGGTAGCTGAGCCTATTGGATTTGTTTACTTTTTGTTTGGCTCGTTCTCATTTGTTTCTGAGGGTACAATGATCCGTATACAGGCAAATCCTACGACGTAACAAAACCCATTTGGATTTGTTTACTTACTACTTGTTATATAGTTACACAACCCGGTGTTGAGGGAGTCTAGGGAAATTTTACATTGATGGCTGTAAGTATTTCTTACAATTTTTCAGTGTCAATACCTTATTAGCTCAGAATCGAGTCATATCTCATGACAAAGGAATTTGAAAGATTTTAAGACTTTGGTTTGTTCAAAACAGCAGTCACGAAATATGTTAGATTCCAATGTTTTCTTTAGGAGATGCGAGCGAATATTTTATTAGAAAAAAAATTAATACAAAACGTTATCTAATTAACGAGTGATAAATCATGACTTTCTGAATCCAGTGACGGGTTTGAATATCAAAGGTTAAGTAGCGCGGAAAACCGTTTCTAAAACACATTTGAAACAAACATAGCAAAAATAAATTAAAAAGAGAAAAGAGTCAATCCACAAAACTTCAAGCACAAATATTCCGGAATTGTCAACAGGTAACCATTTCACTGCATCTCAAGGCAATTACCAACTCCCTACACCAACGGCTTCATACCAATAACAAAATACTATCCCGTTTCATCAGCGCTCTTCCCCCACCATTTCAACTCATTTAAAAAAGATAAATGTAACTTACAAAGGCAAATACATATGAATCTTCGGATTTTTCATATCTTGCCTAGCGTCATTCATCAACTTCAACACATCCTCCTTGTCCATTACCCCCGCTCTGGTAAGCAGCGTCAATCAATAGCTCTCAAAAGCATCATTCTCATTTAAAAGAAACCATCTCCCTAATTCCTTCAACTTCTTATCTTTCGGCCAGGGTCCATACGGCAATTTTGTCACCACTTGTGAGACTTTGGTATAACCTGCGTCTTCAACCGAGTCCTTCAACAAGGGGCTAACATTAAACACTCGACCTGTTTTCTCCGCTGTTTTGTTGAATGTATCCAAATATTCGCGGGAACGGCAATCCTCTGGCTAGGAGTTGTCGTCACTCAAGGCGGAGGTCCGGAATTCAACGACTTCAATCCAGCCGCCTGGCTTGAGGTACCTGTTTTGTTAGAATTGGGTTTGTGAAGTGAAAGAAGGATTGGTACTTCCGCACTCCTTTCAAGAAGGAGACCCAGTCGCGGAGGCCTCCCGCCATGCCTCGGACGTGGATATAGTCGAAGGAGTTCTTAGTGTAGGTCCAGATACTCTCGGCATCTTCAACTTCGAAGCGGCAGTTCGGGGGAACCCATTCCGGTTGTATTGGAGATAAATCTATTCCGATAACTTCGGCGGAGGGGTATTTGCTATTGTATGCTTAAGAACTAGAGCAAAGAATAGTTCGGGGGAGCAAGAGGACGCACTCAGCCATATCTATACACCAAATTCCAGTTCTGGCCCCGACATCCAGAATTCGTTGCGGGTTTTCGCCGATTGGAGCGAAATGCAGGTCCCCATTAAGTGCCAAAATATAGACATGGTGCAACATATCCAGACTGTCGTGAGTGACTATATTAACAGACCATTCTCGGGTTTCGGGATGACCCGGAAATATACTTACCGGTCCTGTTCGGCCTAATTGCAGGTCAAACAGAAAATCGAACCAGCATTCTTTTTTTTTTTTTTCTCTCTTCTTTCATTTTTCTTCTTCTTCTTCCTCTTCTTCGTCTTCTTTTTTCGGGACATACCTCATCGTTGGGCAGTACATATTTTCCTTTGCGGAATGAGTGGTATCTATTTTCTTCAATCAGCAAGCTATCTTCCCTATGGAAAATATAGAAACTATGACAGAACATGCCTCCTTCCGTTCTCATAAATATAGTTTCTAACGCTGGAAGATAACGTCGACGTAGCACTCTCACTACCGCAAGCGAAATATTAGTGTAATCGCCTGCCAAGTAGGTCACAACATAGTTGAGGGCATTTACAGTCCGCTTCCGTACAACGAGCTGCCGTCACCTCCTTCCTATACTTGTAATTTTAATTATTATCCAGCCACCGCAGCAGATGTAAATGCAAATTCAAACGACTGCCTTTACTAGGGATGATCTGAGAATTGTTAACCATGGTCCGAGTAGCAGAGAATAAGTAGAAAACCGGCAAATCACCTGGTCCAAGCCCGGGTCAACGGCAATATAGTCTGTCGTTCCCGTGGGGTGGGCTATGGTTATTGAACCCTCTTTATCGGAACGGCCACAAATTTTTTCTCTATCTGGGACAGATAAAATGTTTTATTAGGCTGCTTGTTTATCGAACCGAGACCTAGGACCTGTATGTAAGAACTTTGAAAGAAGGAGGTTCGGGAGAGGAAGCGAGGGATGGGGGGAATTTAGAAGGGAAAATCCATATGGCAAATAACTTTTATATTCCCTTTGTAGTACCAGTAAATCTGCCTGGCCTACTACCGTCAATTAGAACTCGTACGACATGGAGTAGCAGAGTGCGCGGGGAGAAATAAGCGCATGCAGTCCGCGCACACCCGCTGCAATATCTTGCCGCTGTACTCAGTATTAAAAATGGGGATTAGGATTTAAACCCATAGTTATCGAAGTTGCAGGAAAAACGCATCCAATGCCCGATTTCACATGACGGAAAAGCAGTCCAGTGAATAATACTACGGCAAATGACTATATAATGCCACGAGGGCTGGTGAAAATATCTAACATACCACGATGTTCGACATCAATCTAAACTCCACCCTGGTCTAACGAAACAAAAATTTTATTTCACGAATACTCAACTATAAACATCCAAATGTGTAAACACAAAAAGGCAGTAATGCACGTGTGAATGTGTTCCGGGACCGAAACTTTTATGTCACCGTCTGATGTATGATTCGTACGAGGGCGCCAAAGGCAATTTATGGATGTTTTACACATATATTGCAAAGGACTGATCTTTCTTGAGAAGCTAAAAAGAACATTTTTCGGAAATCGCTGTGTTGTAGGGAACGTTTAAAAGCATCGAGAGACGGAAAGAGCCGGCCTACTTCCAGAGTGAATCCGCAGCCTCCAAAGTAGAGCCGGTTGCAATGCGAAATTGCTGAAGTAGGTGCACGTTGAATGAGTGGGAGGAGGAGGGGAGATGCGTGTTTTATTGCAGGGTTATGAATAAATAAGCACGAATGAGGTCTGGAGTAGAGTACACCGCAATGCATACACGTTCGCGTAGGGATTGGGGGCAGTTTAAACAGAGTGTTGTTGCATGTTAAATATTTTCGCCATTTTTTTGTGGGGTTACTATTTCGCCGATAATATTATCACCAGGAGATGATTTCTGAGATGCATCACGCGTACGTTGAGATCGACGATTATGTTAACTCAGCTTTTTAGTAACAGAAAATATACCTCAGCGTTCCCTTATTCAGCACTATTTGCCAAGACTGAGTGATGTATCATGATTCATCAAGCGCCAACGACCCCGCTTTTCATTTAATATTGGCTATTTCTGCATATTATTGGTTCTATTGGTATTCATGTATCGGCATAGCCAAATGCCTGCTTCCAAAAGACGTCAGCAACTTCAAAATACATGAGCGTATAAGAAGAGAGCTCTAGGTTCACAGAAAATGGTCGACGATTCACACACCGGTTAGGAGGATGAGATCCTTCAATCTGAATATATCGCTGATAATAAATCAGATTTTCCACCGTGTAATTTGCAATTATTTGACGCTTTAGATATTGACACCGAAAGCGATACAGTTGATACCTCTGATACCGAAAGTAATGCTGCCTGTTGTATGGAATAGGATGCAGGCATATAGTCAGGGTATTTTATATGGCCGTGAACAATTACGAACGTATATGCTACATCGGAGAGTTCCAAGATTTAGCAAGAATGAAGATGCAACCTGACTTATGGTATGTACCTATTCGATTTTAAGGCTTCTTTTTAATAAAAATATCAGATTGGGGGATGTAGAAATTCCCTTTTATACACAATCAATATTATCGTAAGAATTATATACTGCGTATAATGTGAGAGGCCGGTGTAAATTGATCTTGTCGTCCTAGTTAGTAGTAGAATTCAACAGCAACATCTACTACATCTAAATGCCAAGACATGCTTATTAATTATGATTTGTAATTATGAGAGATGAGACTGGTGGCTGGATTTCAGAGAACCAGCACCATATCACAATATTATCCCTTGGACTAGTAAGACATGTGGAAAATTGAATGCCAGATGTCTCAGAGGTTTCCGCCAACCAGAAAGCGCAGAACGACAAGTCTTGAGTCTTGGTGATCGTATTTACCTAAGAAAAAATCACGCTTACCTAAGAAAAAAACCCGACACAAGCTGCACCCAATCCCCCACATGTCTTACCAGTCCAAGGGATACTACATGTAGCTCGCTTCAAATGCCATGATGACACGGTCCGTCTTTCACCTGTTAAGTTCGAAAAGCTTACGTACATATACATGTATTTTGACGTGGGCACGCCGTGCGGGTATATCGATCTACTAGTAGGCAGCGGGACCTCCAAAGGCAACAATTTGCGAAAGCCTTTCCAAGTATAATTATAGCTCGCAGGGTGCCACCCAGGAATAATAACCAGAAAATCATCTCCAGGCATAGCAAAGCGCCATAATATATAGGATAGTTTTTATTCTATTTATAAGTTTCGCCTGCTCTTCGTCGCAGTCCACTAGCGGATTATTGCTGGACTCCGGATCTCCACAAGTAAGGAATTAAATTACTTTACTAGTGGTATCGTAAAACTCGGGGGAACTAGAGTATTGATGAAGAGTTAGACCTTTACAAATACATTTCCTTGAGCTTTATCTCAACTGTCTATAGCTACCACTGGCTAAGTGGGCCAACTAACACTTTCATTCACTTACTAATGTAATAAACTGTCATCATGTACATTCCTAGTTGTCATATTCTCCATACATTTCCTATTTGTTATCATTGTTCTTTGGAATTCTGCATTATGAATCATGAGTTATCACTTGGTCATGTATTGTCACTCATGTTAGCTGTCTGCCTTGAGGAGATCACAAGAACAGTGTTTAGATTGAATAACATATGGGAAAGGGTCATGTGGACAAAGCAGGTTTTGAAGAGACTGCTCTAGAAGGGAGGAAGTACTCTTGGCAATTGGTATAAGAGAAGGAGAAATCTGCAGAGTCCTGTATTTCTCCCCTTTCTTCTTGAGGGGAGGACAGTCTAGTGGTATGGCTGTCCTATTGTCATTATACGGCAACATATTATATCGTGGGTTCAAATCCTGCTCACCTCATTCTATACCACAAATTTCTGGTTGGTTACAGGTTTCATAGTGTAAGCAAGTTTTCCCTGACTGTGCAAGGTTGCCTAATTACTGGTTTAGTACTTGTAAGCAAATACGACTGATGAGCTTAATGACTGTATGAACAGTTACCCTGATAGCTCTTAGCAAGATCACTACTATGTATATGGCTATGTCTTTTCAATTAAGTTTGTATACATACCCTACCCTTACAATAGTGAACTGAGGGAGAAGCATATCCTCTCATTTCTTCTTAGAGGTGAGGATGGACTAGTGGTATAGCTATCCTAGTATCATTATGTGGTATGTAAAGGACAACTCCTTCAGCGATACAACTGACGCTCAGTCTGTATCGGGGTTTTAGGGTAAATCAGGATAGAAGAAGATGCACAACTCTTTAGAGGACTCAAGAGACGCGCATTGAGCGAGGCAACGAGGTGCTGAAGGTTTGTGGGAATAACTCTTTATTCCTAAGGTGTATACTTAAGATACTGCGTAAAGAAGAAAGAGTAAGAAATACAGGACCGCAAGATTTCCTTCTCTTTTATACCAACCGCCAAGAGCACTGCCTCCCTTCTAGAGCAGTCTCTGTAAAACCTGTTTTGTCCACATGACCCTTCTCCATACGTCATTCAATCTAAACGCTGTTCTCATGACCTCCGCAAGGCAGACAGCTAAACATGAGTAACCATACATGACCGAGTGATAATTCATGACTCATAACGCGGAATTCCAAAGAACACTACTGACAATAGGAAACGTAAAGAGAACACAACAAGTAGGAAAGTACATGACCACGATTCATTACATGGCAACACATAATATTGTAGGTTCAAATCCTACTCACCTTATTCCATACCATGAATTTCTGGTTAGTTACAGGTTTCGTAGCATAGGTGAGTTTTCCCTGACCATGCAAGGTTGCCTGATTACTAGTTCAGTCCTTGTAAGTAAATACGACTGATGATCTCAATGGCTGTATGAAGGGTTACCCTGACAGCACTTAGTGAGATCGCTCCTATGTATATGGATATATCTTTATAATTAAGTTTGTGTACATGCCCTACCTATACAATAGTGAACCAAGGGAGAAGCATATCCTTCTTTCTTGTTATTCAAATCCCACTCACCTTATTCCATACCACAAATTTCCAGTTGGTCATAGGTTTTATAGTATAAGCGAGTTTTCCCTAACTATATAAGGTTGCCTAATTACTGGTTCAGTCCTTGTAAGCTAATGTGACTAATAACCTTAATAGCTATATAAAGGGTTACCGTGACAGCACTTAGCAATATTGCTCCTATGTATGTAGTTATATCTTTGCAATTAAGTTTGTATATATACCCCACTGGTAGTATAGTAAACTGAGGGAGAAGCATATCCTCCTTTCTTCTTACCCTGAGGGCACTTAGCAAATTCACTCCTATATTAGATGAATATGTCATATACAATTAGATTTGTACAATGCCCTATCTGTACATCAGTGATCTAAGGGAAGAACAAATCCCCTCCTTTCTTCTAAGAGTAGAGGGTAGTACAGTGGAATAGCTATCCTATTATTGTTGTGTGGTAACCTACAATTTTGTAGGGGCAAATCCCGCTCGCCTCTAGTTCTATACCAAAAATTACTGGTTGGTTTTATGTTTTATAGCTTCAGCGAATATTGTGAAACATACTATAGTCCTGAGAAGGATAATCAGTGATTTAACCTAGGCTCAATTAGTAAGTTTAGCCTGTTGTTGTATCTATTGTAAGCAAATGCAACTAATGATCACAATGGCCATATGAAGGGTTACCCTGACAGAGCTTAGCAAGTTCACTCCTACTGTCTTGGGGCTATATCCTAGCAATTAAGTTTGTATAAATATCCTACCTATACAAATATTGACCAAGAGAGAATCTCCAATCCTCTCCTTTCTTCTTAGAGGTGAGGATAGTCTAGTGGTATGGCTATCCTAGTATTGTTATACAGTAATGTAGAATGTCATAGGTTGAAATCCTACTCATCTTATTCTATACCATGAATTACCAGTTGCTTTCAGGTTTTATAGTGTAAGCAAATTTCCTGCACTGTGCAATAGTCCTAAGAAGGGTAATCAGCAATTTAACCTAGGGTCACTTAGCAATTTTAGCCTATTATTGTATCTATCATAAGCAAATGTAACTGATGCTCAAAATAGCTGTATAAAGGGTTACCCTGATGGCACTTAGCAGAGTTTGCTCCTAAATATGTGGCTATGTCATAGGGCCTTAATTGGCTAGTACACCCTGCCTGCATCAAAGTGACCAAGGGAGGACATATTCCTCTCCTTTCTTCTTGAGGTAGGGATAATCTAGTAGTAGGGCTATCCTGGTGTCATTGTGTGGCAACACATAATATTGTAGGTTCAAATCCTGCTCATCTTATTCTATACCAAGAATTACTAGTTGGTTTCAGGTTTTATAGTATAAGCAAATTTCCCTGACTATATGATAGTCCTAAGAAGGGTAATTGGTGATTTAACCTACGGTCGATTAGAGATTTCAGCCTTTTATTATATCTATTATAAGCAAATGTGACCAATGCTCAAATAGCCATATGAAGGGTTACCCTAATAGCACTTAGCAAAGTTTGATCCTCAATATATGGCTATGTCATAGGGCCTTAATTAGCTGGTATACCCTCCCTGCATCACAGTGACTGAGGGAGGACACATTCCTCTCCTTTCTTCTTAGCTGTATAAAGGGTTACCCTGACAGTGCTTAGCAAGTTTGCTCCTATGTTATGTGACGATGTCATATGTAATTAAGTTTGTATGATACTGCATCCATACATAAGTAACCATAGGGAAGTAGAAGTCCTCTCCTTTCTTCTTTACTGTATAAAGGGTTACCCTATTAGCACTTAGCAAAGTTCACTCCTAAATGTGTGGCTATGTTATAGGGCCTTAATTAGCCAGTACACCCTGCCCACATCACAGTGACTGAGGGAGGACACATTCCTCTCCTTTCTTCTTTCAGCAAGTTCACTCCTGTGTATGCAGTTATGTTATATGCCTATAATTGTTCTGGTACACCCTGCCTATGCTGAGTGTACTATAGGAAGAAGTAAATATCTCCTTTCTTCTTTGACTATATCACATACAATTAAGTTTGTATAATGCCTAGTCTATACATAAGTAACAATAGGGAAGTAGAAATCCTCTCCTTTCTTCTTAGCTATATGAAGGGTTACCCTAATGGCGCTTAGCGAAGTTCACTCCTGGGTATGCAGTTATGTCATATAGCCTTAATTAGCTGGTATGCCTGACCTGTATCATAGTGTACCATGGGAAGAAGCTATCCTCTCCTTTCTTCTTCAGGCCTCTTACTCTTCCCTCCTCCTCCAATACAACAAGTAAAAACTAATATCATTACTACCTGAGCTGACAAAAAAGACTGTACTCATAACCAGAGAATGATGCTATAAGCTATTTACCTACCACCATACCACCAAGGTTAGAACATGAACTAGCATGGCAACAATATCCTGTAGGAGTGAATAGTAGTCACTGTAGATGTGTTAAGAACTCCTGCAGTGCAACTTGCCTTATTCACCACTGTATCCTACATCATGTAGACAAGTCTCATAATACCTCCTATACTGATCACCTAAAGTACCTCATATCACATCTCTCAGAGCCCCTATAAGCAGTGGACAGGCTATCTAGAGTGTGAGTCATGTAGGAAAATTACTTGTTACATCAGCTAAAATCAGAAGCTGGCCTGAAAAAGCTTCCTAGGTAAGTGACTCCAAAAACTACTTACCCCTCTCAAGGCCACAAGTGTGGCAACTCTAAATGATAGTCCTATAAAGGATAATCAGTGATTTAACCTATGAAAACAGCCTGCTGTCACATATATCGAACATTGAAGGTCACTTGGCTGACTGCCCTATATTCTCCTATGGCAGAATAGGATGATGATGATGATTCAGTTCTATTCAGTAACTACTCTACTTCTTCTATAGCTACCTGGGCTGTCCGCATGCAGTCCTCGACTATAGCGTATCACCTGTTTATCCCCCAACAGAACTGAAAAAAGAAAAACAAAAGAAAAGTATCACAATCTAACCATACAATCAGGTACGCCCCATCGTAGGACAAAGTAGAAAGTACATGTAAGCAGAAAGAAACCAACACAAAAAAGCTATAACCCTCCTACTCCTCTCTAGCTAGGTGAACCTTAGCACAACTGGTAGACTACGAGGTAAAAGTATATACATTTCAAATGAAAAAAGAATAAGAACAAGCCAGAAAAACACCCAACACGAAGAAACGGTTACTGAGCAAAGCAAGAGAAATGTCCTTAACAAAGAGAAAGTCTATGGGAGGGGATCTAGGATTCCATCGATTCAGTAGCGGTAGTATGAAGGTTATCTACACTTTGGTTCCTCTGGGCCAGGGCTTGGAGGTAGTCAGGGTAGGCAGGATCGTTGGTGGGATGAGGGGCGAGGCAGTTGGTGTATTTAAACACCATGTAGTCAGACAATCTCCCTTTGCATTTGCATTCTGTGTTTCTACAGGAATGCTCGGAGAGGGTGTGGGGGCCAGCACAAAGGCGGCACTGTAGGGGGAAAGTGCATCGGAGCTGATGGTGGCCGTAGTGGCAACAGCATGTACACTGGGTAGCATGGGAGAAAGAAAGGTACTGTTCAGTCCTGCGCACCTTATTAAGGATAGACAGTCCCTGGGAGATGTGGTAGTGGTTGTTATTGACGATGACGGTAACTATGGCAGAATAGGAGTGACTACTGTAGACCTTGAGGGAAGGTTATAGTTGGAAGCAGTGAAGTATCTCTTTCTTAAGGAAACAGGTAATGTGACCAGTAGGAGTAGATGATTTTAATTGACTTTTAGAAGGTATGTAGCTAGAGCAGAGGATTTCTTTTCTTTATCTGCCTACCTTAGTTATGTCCCTGTTTTAATTAAGTGTAAACACTACACTAGATAGGTAGATGTAAAACTCCACAAATTGGGAAAATCAAATCCTCTTCTTTCTTCTTCCTATACTCAGTGTACTGTGGGAAGAAGCAAACCTCTACTTTCTTCTTACATGCTTCACAACCTACATACCTCACCTATCTGAAGTTCTCACAGCTAAAGAGTATTCTTTCCATCCACAGCCTTAAGCAATGTCATAATTCACCCCCTCCCCTCCCCCCCTCCCCTTTACTAGTACCTCCACTGTACCTAGCCACAGCTCCCCTCCTCAAGCTATATAATAGGTTAAAGCCCTTCAAAAAATCCAGGATAGTCTCCTCTATTAAGAGTTTGGTCTTCTCCTGTAATACAACTCATACAAATTTAGCCTCTTCTTAAGAGGTAAAGGCAAGGACTAGTAGACCATTGAGACCTATAACAAGACTAACTTTGTCTTCTTCTTTGCTAGAGACCTCCCTACTATCAAAGGATCACTCCTTTACATCTAATAGCACATCGAAAAAATCCTAATGACCTTGACAGATCTTGTTAACTGAGTTATAGCCCTAGAGTTATAACTGCCCCCACCTACAGCTGAAGCCCTAGTACCTATCCCTGAGGTCTCACTAACACCTCCAGAAGTCCTTAAGTCCCTCAAGGAAATACAAAAACAGCAAAAAGTGACTGCAAAAGACCTTCAGGAACTTTGCTCAGTCGCCGCCACTCCTACAAACCTCCCTACCCTACAACAAGCCTAGGATGCATAAACATAGGCATAAGTTATCTCTAAAAAACACAAGAAGAATGGTGGCCCAGTAACTCAAAAAGGCCTTCTCCTAACCACCCCTCTTCCTCTACCATAGTACCCTACCTGCTATGACTAAGAAATTATTGTTGATATTAAGGAACTATTGGCCCTTGGCAAGGAAGCCTATATCTAAATCTAGGACCAATTCAATTTAGCCCTAGACAAAGCTAAAGCTCCCTCTTTCTTACACATATAACAGTATCACCACAACAACTCAACTACACTCATTCTCAATACTATAGAAACTGTCACTACCACTACTATCCTTACCTACTAACCTATCATCACCAAAGCAGTTACTGAGTTTAGTAAAGTCAAGGGCATAAACTACAATCACATATGGAAGAAGTACATCATCCATGGTATATCCCCACTACAATAGAACTCAACACTATCAGGCAGATGTCTTGCCTCTACTAGGAGATAGAGTGCTACAACTCTAGTATCACCCTCGCTATGACCCTGTGCTAGCCAACCTCTAGCTCAAAAATCAACAAACAGAGTTATAGTTTATTAGTGATCACTATTATCAATAACAACAATGAGGCCTATATCCTTAAGGGCTTTACCATCCTCAACAAGACTCATCGTACTATAAAGTATATCTATTTACCACTGACATTCAATACTCCTGCTGCTTGAAGTTTAGACATCCTGTCCAGAACTGTTAGTCCCCTCCCTGCTGCTGTCTCTATACCAGCCCCTATACTATCTCTGAGTACATATGTGGTGCCATTGACTGCAAACAACCTAAGGGCTTCACCTGCAAGAACACCATCCTCCAGTGTACAAACTGCAAAGGCCTACACAAAGTGAATGATCCTATATATATGACCTTGATCCAGGCTAAGATTACACAGTCTAATAGAAAGGATAGGTCTACTACAATGGGAGGAGTTTCATTTCTTCTCTCCACTTTAATATTAGCTTTTACTACATAGGACTTGTCTATCTTCACTTTGGTAAAGTGAGGAGTGGTTTAGCACATTTCCCTTCTCTCTTTCTTATATTTCTTACACAGTTGTATCTCTCACCTTAGGGGTTTTTCTTTCATTGTTCTAAGGTTCACCTGGTGATTGCTTTTCCCTAGTCAGCTTTTATATATAGTTGTCTACATTTTCTTTTCTTTGTATGGGTTATAGGTGGATTTCTTTTGTTCTTTTAGTTCACTTAGGGGGAAGAGCTACTAGTTATATCTCTGCTTTAGTTAAGTATAAATGCCTAGCCATAGTACCTTATATAGTTGAAATAGGAATCTGAATAATTCTTCTTTCTTCTTATATGAGGATGGTCTAGTAGTATAGCTATCCTGGTGTCATTGTGTACCAACATATAATGTTGTAGGGGCAAATCCTGCTTGCCTCATTCCATACAATGAATTTCTAGTTAGTCACAGGTTTTATAGCATAAGTGAGTTTTCCTGACCATGTATAGTTGCCTAATTTATAGTTTAGTCTATGCAAGCAAATGCAACTGATGATTACAATGGCCATATGAAGGGTTACCCTAATAGTGCTTAGCAAGATCACTTCTATATATATGGCTATGTCTTTGTAATTAAGTTTGTGTACATACCCTACCTATACAATAGTTACTAAGGGAGATCTAAAGCCTCTTCTTTCTTCTTAAGGTAAGGATAGTCTACTGGTATAGCTATCATACAATTGTTGTACAGCAATGTATAATATTGTAGGTTAGAATCCTGCTTACCTCATTTCCTACCACAAATTTGTAGTTGGTCACAGGTTTTCTAGCATAAGCGAGTTTTCCCTAACCATGTATAGTTGCCTAATTACTGGTTCAGTCTATGCAAGCAAATGTGACTGATGATCACAATGGCTATATAAAGAGTTACCCTGATGGTGCTTAGTAAGATCGCTTATATGTATATGGCGATGTCTTTGCAATTAAGTTTGTATACACACCCTACCAGTACAATAGTGACTTAGTGAGGTCTAAAGCCTTCTTGCTGTATGAAGGGTTACCCTAATGTGTAAAGGACAACTCCTTCAGTGATACAACTGATGCTCAGTCTGTATCGGGGGTTTTGGGTAAATCAGGATAGAAGAAGATACACCACTCTGTAGAGGGCTTCAAGAGATGCGCATTGAGCGAGGTAACGATGTGCTGAAGGTTTGTGGGAATAACTTCTTATTCCTAAGGTGTATACTTAAGATACTGCGTGAAGAAGAAAGAGAAAGAAATACAGGACCGCGAGATTTCCTTCTCTTTTATACCAATCGCCAAGAGCACTGCCTCCCTTCTAGACCAGTCTCTGTAAAACCTGTTTTGTCCACATGACCCTTTTCCCATACATCACTTAATCTAAACACTGTTCTCATGACCTCCGCAAGGCAGACAGCTAAACATGAGTGACCATACATGACCGAGTGATAATTCATGATTCGTAACACGGAATTCCAAAGAACATCACTGACAATAGGAAACGCAAGGAGAATACAACAAGTAGGAAAGTACATGACCATGTTCACTACATAATGGCCCTTAGCAAGTTCTCTCCTAGTTATGCAAGTATGTCATATGCTATTAAGTTTATGTGATGCCCTGTTGGTACATGAGTGACCTGAGGGAAGATCAAAGCCTCTTCTTTCTTCTTTACGGAGTATATCAAGTATATACCATAGGAATAAGAACGCTATTCCTACAAACCTTCAGCACCCCACTATTCCACTGTATGTAAAAACCTCTTAGTTCTCTAGAGAATCATGTATCCTTTTCTTTCCTGATTTACCCCAAACACCTGATACAGCCTAAGCTCTAGTTGTATCACTAAAAGAGCTGTCCTTTACAACTAACAATACCACATAGCAGAGTATCAAGTGTGGGGGCCAAGTATGTAAGTCTACACCCTCATGCATTCACAACACAACCACACCCAATCAACTTTATGCAGAATTTAAGATTTTGATTGCCAATTGGCTATAGTGCTGGTCATCTAGAACCTAACTTTATGGCCATTAGCTTCAAGCTAAAGCTAACTCTAATTAAGTAATACTTGGCAGTAGGTAGTGCTTTTCTTACCTGGTCTTAAAATTTGACCTGAAAAGGCCTAAAAATGGAGTTATTTCAGGACCCTGGATTTTGATGGTGAAATGCTGGTCCTAACTCCTGCCAGAAACATTTTTGACCTGTCTTGGGCTATCTTGGCAACATTTTGTATAGAGACTTAGCAATTTTGGGGAATATTTTTGGTGGCCATTGAAGGTGCCTGCCATATAACTCTTACAATTTTTATTTTAAGAACATACAATGATAGAGCATATTTTAAATAGAGTAATTCTATATTAAAAAAATTGATAGCATGTTTTGTGATGGTAGAATAAACATTCGTGTGTAGGGGTGTAAAATTTTCAAATTAGGGTATGTTCTTGATGGCTAGCACTATAATTATAATAATGATTAGCGAAATACAGTAATAGACAGGGACTTGTCTTGAACAAAGAATGCCAAAGGAGCCCTTAATTTATCTCAAATATGGTAATTATATGGTTAGTTATATACTAATTAGGTTAGTTTAATTGTACTTTATGTACGTCCTCGGCTTTTCCAGGACCCAAATTACTTAAAGAAAATGAAAATGATGACTAATGATTACTCGTGAACGAGCACAAGGGTTAGTGCTACCAACTTGAGTACAGTATCCGAGTACACTCTCCCTATATAAGAATTCTGTAATTAAGAATTTTCGCACCGTAAGAATATAAAGTCGCGGTCCCGTGAATATTTATATGGGGAATAAGAATATTCTTAAGATTTTGTAAAATTTTGTTAACGTACCATAGACATTCGAATATAAGAACATGTTCTTAACTGTTCAGCTATCTCACCACTAGGTTCTTATTCACAAGTAGTTCTCTTTTTTTCGGTATAGATTCTTATTTTCGAGTTATCCATACAAAAATACTATGTTTAGTGTTCTTGGCATTTGGCATTAACTACAGAGCCTCCCCCGTTCTCTCGCCTAAAGCGCTCGCTTTACCCATTACTTTTTCACACAATTCTCTCCCCCAGTACAATTCTATAAATACGTTTAAACTCACTGTGCGTTGAATATTCGCCTTCTTGATCTTCCTTGGTGTTATGTTTTACGAAAAGAGAAGAGAAATTGTATTCGTTAGAACTACAGAACTAAAAGAGAGACCCAAAAGCGAAATTTGCCTACCTTATATCCTTTTCCAGAGAAACCCAAACGAACAGAAAAGAAGAGAGAAAAACACAGAAGGTAAGAGACCAATCGATATGTAAGCAGAAAAGGAAAAGCAAAAAGATGAAAGAAGCACGTAGCCGGATATCAATATGCAGATATGCAAACACACAAGGCAAGCGACTAACCGATATGCAAGTAGGAAAGGACGTGCAGAAAGACGAGGGAAGCACATAGGCAAGAAAGTCAAGAAAGGAGAAACACATGGAAAACAAAAGACCCGAAAAGAAAACACCGGCATGAGTGTCTCTATTCCAACATTATGATTATTACCATCTTCTAGCCTGTCCCTTTTTTATCGAGACGCCATAGGGCGTTGGGCCTTTATGTAGGCGTGTATTCAATGCGAATTATTGAATTATTGAGCCACAACACCTGTATTGCATGCATGAAATTCGTCATTTTGTAGCATTTGAAGGTTCTTATTCTGAACTAACTTCTTGGTAGGTTCTTATATTCGAAACTAGGTTCTTATTGAAGTTTCACAGATACCGCCGAAGAAGCAGGTGAGTAACTAGGTTCTTAATTACGGATAGGTTCTTATATTCGAATTTCTACGGTATTCTGACAAAAAAGGTAGGGGATTGCCTAAAATGTGTATCGGTAAGGGAAAATTATTACGAAAAGGGCGGTAAATCATATTTAAAATCATGTTTCCCTTGAAATCTTCGAAATCAGACTAGGAACCGATGATACATAGCCTTTTACACGCTTTTAGGCACTCTTGCAACACCCATTCTCTCGGTTTAGTTCATAAGCTTGGCATCCCCTGGCATTTGGCGTAACAATAAACACCCTATAAGAATATCCTCCCCCGGTCAGGACCCCACCCTTATAGGCAGAGTCCACTGCACATGAAACTGGGAAGTTTGAGAAAGTTTGAGAAAGTTTGCTTCATAATATTGTTTCCTTTGTAGCTATACTCAGCTTTTGTACTACCTACAACTGGAGTGTAGCCAGCGATAGTGGACAAAAGTCCTCTAAGTATTTACATTTCGTGTTGCGTATTTATCTTCGCTTACATGTATTACTTTTGTTGGTCGTGTCTGATTGTTTTGCACAGCTCAAAATTGTTTTATAAGCAATTTTTGTTTGAGTGTATCTTCAAAGTAAGTTTGTTGCCGTTTCCCATTTATTATTTGCGTGGCTTATTTTTTTGCGACACGGCGAAATAGTTTGGTCTGTCTCACGATTAAACTTATATTTTGGATGAAGCACTAGCGGTTTGATATCCCTAAGCAAAAATGCTGCATTATTGTGGGATTCATCACAGTTCGCCTCGCCTCCTCCGAAATATTTAAAGGTTCTGAACGGTTCTGACAAAACCGGACGCCTTGTTTTAACGCCAAGAGCATGTGCTCTACCTAATAACACGTAGAGTAGTTTTTTCTTTTTTTTTATTTTCGATTTACAGGGGCTATTCGATAGCACGAAACTTACATACAATTTTTAGAGTAGAAGTTCATCACAAGTTTTGCCCAGTTTTGCAGTATTTTAGCTTTAACAAAAGCAGTTACGCTAACCTTTTTCAATATACAAAGAAGCAGTTGCCACATCTATCTATATGCGTGTCTAAGCGGCCGGATTTCTAGGCTCATGAACATATAATTGAGAGAGAACCGACACTCCTAATTAAATTACCCTGATCTGCATGTTAAAAATTTTGCTTGTAATTTACATATTGCACATGTAACGTAAATACGCCTCTTCTATGTGTTGCATGGGAGCAACGAAATAGGTGGCATTACACGAGCTAAGTGATTTTCACCATCCTGAGGTGAGTTGAACTCTTTACGAACTATCAGGAACTATGAAGAAACCCCACGGAATCTGAGCGATCCGTGGTAAAGCTCGTAATAATTTGGCATATTTTTTTGGAAAGGGCTAATTGTGGTACAATAAACATTTTATGGAAGTATATATCTCTAGGTTTTATTTGTTATTGTTGTATTTATATTCATACGCTCAAATATAAAAGCCAAAGGTACTAATAATAGACTTGTCATGAGTGAAATACTGTTAGGTGTGGTTTGACATATTGCCGAAACCGGCCAAACACACCCAGTTGGCTAGGTTTAATTAAAAGTGGGGTTATACAAACACTTTTTTCCTCGAAAAAACCCAAGGGGCTTTGTCCACTATCGCCTGCCATACTAGAGGGGCTCACCCGAACAGCCACCCCAAAAGGTCCCCAGCTACCCATACAACGAACTGTGGCTTACCCAACGTATACATATCACAGTGATACGGTCATCGATGGTAACCGGCTACAGTGCGCACACACATCCACGAAAAAAAAAAAAAAAAAAAAAAAAAAGAAAAAAAATTTTAATA
>JABYPW010000552.1:0-24002 GCA_016880775.1 Phymatotrichopsis omnivora | reverse complement strand
TCTCTACCCTTCACCATTGTGTTAAGTGCTCTGGAGATGATCCTCTGTCACATGGTCTCATAGTATGGCATGGCATGGTGTGGCTTTGCCGTTAGCCCCTACTAGGCATGGGAAGTCAGCCCCACAGTTACCACATGATCGGCTAATGGCATGATGCGATATTGGCCTAGTCAGCTATAAGGCTATGATTGGGTAATTGGACTCATATCATGAGAGACTATCACAAATTGGGAGTGAGGCTGGAGAGTGTGATAGGTGATCATAGTCAAATCGAGTACTAATCACATCCTGTCCTTTCCGGACTCTTCTACAGGTTTCAGCGATTAGGAATTAAGGGATGGTCTAGAATGTGGATAGTTTCCTTGTATTTCTATTTCATTTGTCATCTCTTTGTCATCTTAGGTGAAGGAGGAATATTCAAGCCTATAGGTCTATCTTGTCTATGTCTCCTCCTTCCTTCCTTCTTTAGCATATAGCTACCTTATCTTCTCTACAATCCCCATTAAGAAAGCCTTTGAGTTGTCTTCGAACCTTAAAGAATATAGTCATCTTTCTTTGTCTTTATATCTGAAGTCCACCTTGAATGTTGTAGGAAAGATATCTTCCAGTTGAGCTTTCGTTTAGCTAAGATATATGAGTTTACTTAGTAATGTTTGTAAAGCGTACCTGAGGTATCTTTACCGAGTCATATACATTCATATAGGGTGATCCGTCACACCGAAGGGAAATCGAGCACTTCAATAAGGGCATCACCCTTGCACAAACCCTCCGGTGGCTTCTCTACAAAAGTGACTGGACTGGCAAACATCTGTCCTCTCTGGTCATCACAGTCATTAAGGATGACAATGAAAATCGCATACTCCAAGGGCTAACAATTCTCACACGCAAGCGATGGGTCAAAAAATACATCCCTTTTAACTCTGCAACATGCTGCACCAATTCTCAAGAGTTTGGTCACCACCAAGCTCGATGCTGAAACCCCCTATAATGCAATATATGCACCGATATATACTACACCTCGAAGCACACCTGCAGATATGACAAGTGCACCAAGGTCAGTATACTCTGCGACGATATGGTCCTGAAGTGTACCAACTACAAAGGAAAGTATACCACATCTAACCCCTTCAACCCGGCGTTCATCCAAGTAAAAGCACTGGCTGCCGCTGCGAAGGAGGAAGCTGTTACTACTATCTAAGCTTCCCTAAGCAACTTTGATGCTAAAGAACTGGGGCGTCGTGCTCAACTAAGAGCATATAACATAGGTTCAGTAGCTACTATTTTAGGGTTAAACTTGCCTCCCCCGCCTTTTTTGGTCCAAGTGTGATATCCTGAGCATACCCAAAGGTACGCGGGTAGATACGGCAATAGGCTGAGGAGTCTGTAGACTAGCTTAAGCTGACCTCAGGTTAAACCATTGATTACCTTCCTCAGAACTACCAGGGTACTTATACCTTAAAAGGTTTGCTGCCTTTACTGGCCTTCATTGATACCCAAGTAGACCCCTTAGAGGTAAGTCCTAGTTGCCTCCACCACCGTCACACTTATTAGTACCTACTACTACTCAGCATTTTGATCTAGGGCTATGGGAGAGAGACACTAGTAATGTGTTAACTGGGCCCTCGCTTCCTCACCCATTGAGGAAGCTGTTACCGTCACTATAGGCAGAGTTTGATTTTTGACTTTTCTTTATAATTTTTTCCTTTAGCTAAAAAGGTTTAGGCTTAGAGGAAAGGGTATCTTTTTCTTTTCCTATTCTCTACTTTGTTTTCTTTTCTGTCCGTATTTTCTTCATAAGAGTCCAGTACCTAGTTGTTGTAAGGTTCGTCTCGCTAGGAATGCTGGACAGGAGGACTATTTTTGCGGGACCATTTGTGGCACTTTTTAACTGTATTGGCATGATATCGTGTATTTATTTTTTTGATACACTTTCTTTGTCTTTCATTTCTGATCAGGGAGAAATGGGTGATATACCATAGTTATGGACTGCATGCAGATGGCCTAGGTAGCTATAGAAGAAGTAGAGTAATTGATGAATATAAATGAATAATCATCATCATCATCTTCTATGTCTAGCACGCTCCTTTGAGTTTATTTATCTTATTCTTGAAATCAATACTCCCCTGCAACTATTACTTTCCAACACTGTTATGATAATTTTTTCATCCTTGGAACCTAGATAAAGTTTGGTACACTGTACATAAAGATGAATAACTATCATGATGTCTTCCTCCTCCTCCACCCCTTACCGTAACTTCCTAGACTGTCCTCCCCCCCCCACACTATTTGAACAACAAGTAGAAAATCTCGTGAACATCCTGCACAACACTGCTGCACACAGAACTGCTCAAGAACTCCTCAAGAAAGAGGAGGCACATCTCACTAGAGACACCACAATAAAAGTATACCAAGATGCACTACTACTGGAATTCCTAACAGAAACTCTGCCACAGATAACCTAAACCTTGGGGGCTTTGGTAGACCAGTTGAATGCACATATAAAAGTAATAGCCAACCTGCTCGAAGGTCACAATACTTAATGCGATTGCATCGCCACCCTTGATGACAATGTAAGCAAGATCTGGCAGACTCTGTAATCAGAGACTACTAACAACGCTCTTGAGGAATCCCTCAAGAAAATCGAAAAAGGAACCAAGGAGACCTCCCAAAAGGTCAAAAAGATCACCAAACTGAACGTTGCCTCTGTGTCCGCTGTGAGCACCTTAAAACCTGCATAACCACCACTCGAGGTAACTTGGGCACAGGTGGTCTCAAAACAAAACAAAAAGTCTGCAGCCTCAGTACCCCCCCTCCCTGCACAAGCTAGCTATATATGCTATCCCGCTATACGTGACCATGAAATTATCATCACCACCACTTTCAAGATTAGCACTTTAGACCCAGTCAAGCTCAGAGACGCAGTCAATGACAATCTAGTCTCAGCAAAGGCCCCAGCATCTCTCCACATCTCTGCAGTTCACAAGAACAACCAGCATTCCATTGTTCTCACCACCATCAAAGATGTAACTACCTCAGCAGTTCTTATATACCGCAATAAAATTGAAGTTACCATCAAGGAACAATTCCTGATAGCCTCTGTTTGCAAGAACTAGAGGTAGAAGAACTACTTAGTGCATAATGTCCCCCACTCTCATATTGATGCCCTAACAGAAGCCGATATGTTCTGAAGGGAGATCGAGCATTTTGACAAAGGCATCACCCTCACCCAAATGCCCCAGTAGCTGCTTCATGAAAGTGACCACACTGGCAAGCATACATCCTCACTGGTCATCACAGTCATTGATGATGATAATGAAAACCACATCCTTCAAGGACTTACAATCCTTACCCACAAAAGACGTATTGAGAAATATATCCCTTTCAACTCTGTAATACAGTGCACTAACTGTTAAGAGTTTGGTCATCACTAAGCTCGTTGCCGAAACCCCCCACAATGTAACATGTACACTGATGCACACCATACCTTGAAGTACACCTGCAGATATGACGAATGCAAGAAGGTTGGAAGACTCTACAATGATACAGTCCTGAAGTGTGCCAACTGCAAAGGAAAGCACACCACATATAACCCCTCCTACCTAGTATTCATCCAAGCAAGAGCACTGGCTACTTCCTGAAAGGAGGAAGCTGTTACTATCTGAGCTTCCCTAAGGAGGAAGCTGTTACCATCACTATGGGTAGAGTATGATTTCTTTTACTTTTTTTTGTGATTTTTTCCTTTAGTAAAGGTCTAAGCAGGAAGAGATATGTCATTCTCCTTTTCTCTTTTTTCTACTTTACTCTTTTAACTTGTCATCATTTTTTCTTTGTAAGAGTCCGATAGCTAGTTTTTGTAAGGTTTGCCTTGCTAGGAATGTCTGACAGGAAGGCTATTTTGCAGGAACATTTGTGGCGTACTTTTTACTGTACTGGTACGACATCAAGTACTTAGTTTTTAGCTCTTTTCCTTGGTTTCTTTTTTGGTCTGGGGGTGGAGTGGGTGATACGCCATAGTCTTTGACTGCATGCAGATGGCCCAGTATCTAGGTTAGTGAAGAGCTAGTTTAGATACAATACAAATTAATTTATCATCATCATTATCTTCTGTGTCTAGCAGGTAGGTATCTCTAGAGTCTCAACAAATGGGTGAGGAAGTGAGGGCCCAGTTAACACATTACTGGTGTCTCTTTCTCATCACCCTAGATCAAAGCGCTGAGTAGTAGTAGGTACTAATAAGTGTGACGGTGGTGGAGGCAACTAGGACTTGTCTCTAAGGGGTCTACTTGGGTATCAACGAAGGCCAGTAAAGGTAGCAAACCTTTTAAGGTGTAAGTACCCTGGTAGTTCTGAGGAAGGTAATCAACAGTTCAACCTGAGGTCGGCTTAAGCTAGTCTACGGACTCCTCAGCCTGTTGCCATGTCTACCTGCGTACCCTTGGGTATGCTCAGGATATCATACTTGGACCTAAAAAGGTGGGGGGAAGCAGTAAAAATGGGAGCTACTGAACCTATATCATATACTCTTAATTGAGTGCGATGCCCTGGTTCTTTTAGCATCAAAGTTGCTTAGGGAAGCTCAGATAATCTAGAGTCTCAACAACCCCCCTACCTTAGGGTGAAGACCCTCCTCGCAGGCTACTACATTGGCCTGGTTTTTTCTCTTACCTTTCTGACTGAAGCTTTTTCAGCTAGCGAGATATGTTACCGTGCAGTGATTCCTGAGATGTATCATCGATAAATACATATCTAAGCCGCAACTCGACCATATAAGTGAGCAGGCAGGTACACACTGCGGGCAGAGTTTACAGCGCAACCAATGGTTAAGCGAGACAGGACGGTAATTACAGTAAGTACCACTCACCTTATCCTAATCGTCATTGGTACTGCATAGGGACTCTGACCATTACAATACCTCCATGATTCTGGCAACACTCTCAGAGTTTCTAGGAGGGGTGCTCAGGCCTCCCAGAGCAATTGCACAGGTTAACAAAACTGACAATGATAGATAGTTCTTGCTTATCCATCACCATCCTCTATACTTTTCCTTTGTCTTTTCCTTTATTATTTCCTTTGTTTTTAGGGTAGGGTAGATGATCGGACTGCTTGCGCGATAGTCCTGAGGAGGGTAATCAGTGATTTAACCTTGTAGAATTCAAGTGAAGAGCTATTTTCTTTTCAAGCCTATTATTACATCTGTCCTTCGGGTTTACAGTCGGGTAAGAGGAGGATTTATTAGGGCCATAGAAGGTTGCCGGTCGGGGGTATTTTAAACTGCTTTCTTTTGTATTTTTCTTTTCTGTTTGGGGAGAATAGGCGATATGCCATAGTATAGGACTGCATGTGGATAGCCCAGGTAGCTATAGAAGAAGTAGAGTAGTTACTAAATAGAAATGAAAAATCATCATCATTATCTTCGGTGTCTGGGCAGGACACTCTTCTATACTCTCCTACCCCTTACATTCCTATGAGCAGAAACTATCACCAGTCCCATCCTTGGCTGGATAAGAAGACTGCAACCCAAGTTAACTAAGTGTACCACCGATCGCACAACAACACATGTGAGCAAATGGATAGAGCGACATGGTGTCTAGTAGGCCTAAATGGTAGTCGCCAGCAATGACAGGTTGAGAGTCCCCCCCTTAGCACAACTCACCTTATTCATCACCATGCCCTGTACCATATAGGCAGTTGTTTCGTGATACCCTACACCCCCACATGTGGTCTCCAACTGCACAACACCTCCAACTGCAATGCTCTCAGAGCTCATAGGAGGGGTACCCTGGCCCCCCAGAGTGATCGCACAAGACAACTAAGTGACCTTTTCCTCAGTCACATCAACACCACAGTACCCCTCACAGCACCAACATAAGCGAACCTAAAAGTCAGGAACCCAGAAACAAGATAGACTAAACCATATTGCTGATGCAATTTCCCCTCCTGCAGGATGCCTAGTCATAAAAACAACACAAACATATCCCATCGGTACAGCGCTGCCTCGCTTAGCTTGCGTGACCATGCCCACCGGCCCTAATACTACGCCTACAGTCCCCTCATCGCCCAGAAATAGTGACAGTATTTTTGAGTGTAGGAGATAGAATATACTTTCTTTTTCATGTAACTAAATGCTCACTTAGGCAAGGTATTTTGGGGAGGATATTGGGTGATACTTTTTCCTTTGTTTTTCTTTTCCTTTGTTTCATTTTGGGGTGATATGCTATAGTCTTTAGACTGCATGCGGATGGCCCTGTAGTTAGGTTAGTGAAGAGCTAGTCTTATAAACTACAAAATGAAATGAAACATCATCATTATCATCTTCTATGTCTAGGCAGGCCTCTCACAAAATTTGAATTCACTATATACTTTTTGTATAGTAGGTCACAGCATACATCGAACAATTTGACATGTTTGTAGACAAAAGACAACAGGCAGATGGAGCTTAACTGTCGATACAGGGCCCCTCCAGGGTAGATCTTAAGTGTTACCCTAAGACAATGTTTTCACTTCAAGCATCTAGTTTCAATAACATCAGGCTGTATCTTTAACATTTGTATATATGAGGGTTTCGAGCATGAGAGTTTCCTCTGGTGATTAAAACCAGCTAACTATTACGCTACCTACCTCACAAGTAGGACTACCTCCAGGTTCAGTGTTGATGACTAGCATATAGACAGGCCAGCTATGGGAGTTTACTGTTTGGTGTGTCGAGCTCTTTCTGTGAAATCTCTACCTTTATACCTTAAACACGATAGATAGATCTCCTAGGAGACTCACTTGAGCAGAGTATATGATGATGAAACACTCAGATGCTCCAGGACACTGTGTTTAGTTTTCCCTTACGTTAATCAATAATAAAGTAATACGTGGTCGGCCAAAGCGGAGCAATCTACTATGTAATGGGAAGGTGGTTAAGAGCCACTGGGCCATAGCACCATGTGGTGTTTATTGCCAATCTATTCCACACTTGTCCCTATGGGATCTCATGATGGCTCAAGAGGACAGTTAGAGTGTATTGGTGAAGTGCAGAGTTCAAGTTGTTATTGCCAATCTATTGCCAACTTTCTCTGCCCCTCTTGACTTAAGGTGTAAACCTCAGAGTGTATTGTGGCGCAGTTCATAGTGTTAAGTGACCAGTGTGAAGGTCTTGCCAGTGGCAAAGCATAGTCATGGCGAATGTTATCTGTACATAAAGGATTATCCTGATGCTCCGCTGCATAACTTATGTGTTAGCCATGCAGGAGATTTCCTTACCATGTAGGACAGATAGGTACCCCTTAATAACTAATGTCACTGCCTAGTGTTTGAGCTAGGTACTCCACTAGGTTAAAGCTCTGAAGGCTGTCACTATGGGCGGAGTTTGATATTTTGACTTTTTTTTTTAGATTTTTTCCTTTAGCAAAAGGTTCAGGCAAGAAGGGATGGATTTCCTTTTCTTTTCTCTTTATACTACTTTTCTCTTCATACTAGTATTTTTTCTTCGTAAGAGTCTGGTAGCTAGTTGTTATAAGGTTAGCCTTGCTAGGATTGTCAGATGGGAAGGCTATTTTGTGGGACCATTTGTGGTGTACTTTTTACTGTACTGGCACGACATCATGTACTTATTTCTTGGTTCTTTTCCTTTGTTATTTCTTTATGGTTTGGGGGATGAAGTAGGTGACACACCATAGTCTTTGACTGTATCTGGATAGCCTGGTATCTAGGTTAGTGAAGAGCTAGTTTAGATACAATATGAATTGAATTATTATCATCATCATCTTCTATGTCTAGGGTGAGGATGGTCTAGTGGTATGGCTATCCTGGTGTCATTGTGCGGTAATACGCAATGTCTTAGTTTCAAATCCCACTTGTCCCATTCCATACCATGAATTACTAATTGGTCGCAGGTTTTGTAGCATAAGAGAGTTTTCCCTAACCGTACAGGGTTGCCTAATTACTAGTTCAGTCCCTGTAAGTGAATGTGACCAATGACCTCAATAGCTGTATGAAGAGTTACCCTGACGGTGCTTAGCGAGATCGTTCCTGTCTTATACGACTATGTCATATGCTCTTAATTGAGTACAACACCCTGTCCATAGATCAGTGACTATGGGAGGACAAGATAAGTCACTTCTATATCTTTCCAGATAAAGACCCTCCTTGCAGGCTACTACATTATCCTAGTTTTCTCTCTTTTCTTTTCGACTGTATATTTTTCAGGTAGTGAGACATGTCACTGTACGGCGATTCCAGAGATCCATTGTCGCTAAACACATATCTGAGCTGTAACCTGACCGTGTAAGTGAGCGGGCAGGCAGACACGGTGGGTAGGGTTTACAGCATTACTGGTAGTTAAGCGAGACAGGTCAGTAGTTACAGTAAGTACCCCTTACCTTATCCTAATCGTCATTGATACCACATAGAAACTCTGACCATTACAATACCTCCTTGATTCCAGCGTCACTCTCAAAGCTCCTAGGAGGGGTGCTTAGGCCCCCTGCAGCGATCGCACAGGTCACTCGAACTGATAATTGATGGATCTAGCCTATCCATCGCCATACTTTTCTTTTGTTTTTTCCTTTGTTTTTAGGGTAGTGTAGACAGTAGGACTACTTGTGCGATAGTTCTGAGGAGGGTAATCAGTGATTTAACCTTGTAGAATTCGAGTGAAGAGCTGATTTTTTTTCAAGCCTGTTGTCATGTCTATCATTTGGGTTTACAGTCAGGTAAGAGGAGGATTTCTTTAGGGCCATAGAAGGTTGCCAGTTAGGGATTTTTTGAACTGTTTCTTTTGTGTTTTTCTTTTCTGTTGGGGGAGAATGGGTGATACGCCATAGTCTAGGACTGTATGCAGATAGCCCAGGTAGTTATATAAGAAGTAGAGTAGTTACTGAATAGAAAATGAAAAATCATCATGATCATCTTCTGTATACTTCCTTTCCTTCTCTCTTCAGTCTACAATCTAGCTACAAGCCTTAAGAATATATTCATTCTTACTCTCAAACTTTGTTCAACCTCTCTCAGCTTTATCATAGGAAAGCTTATTTGTGGATCTAGACTTAGAATACGTTGAGATATTAGAGTTTACTTAGTAATACATTTCTCTGCTGAGTGGCACTTGCACTTTACCGAGCCTTATCCCGTACCTGAAGACACCTGCTGTAACACTATATTCTTAAGTCATGGCTAGCGAAGACACCCCTATGCCAGACTTTACCATGGCTCTTGCCCTCTACGATGGCAAAACTCTCACCAAACTGGGCCAAGCGCCCTCAGTCACTACACGATCGGGGAGAAGACTCCTCGAAACATCAGTCGAACTTGACGAAGCAGGCCAAAAGTTTGTCGACAAGCACTAGTCGCAGATTATAGCCAACTTCGTCGAACTGGATGCTGCTTTCCTAGAAGCCATAGACTTCATAGAAGATGAAGCCTACCAGCAGGTCCACGCCCAGCTCCTGGAAGATTTCCAGAAACAGAAGGAGGAGATACAGGGAATCCTTTTCTCTACCATCATAACATACAAGCAGATGGGGAAGAAACTCCCTCCTGTTCTGGTATGTTTCCCACCAAGGGTGATGAACATCCTCCTGAAAGTGATCAATCTCCTGAAGGAACAATGGAAGGAGAATGAGTTCCAGGCTACCAAAATCAGGGAACAGCTCGAAGCGGAGTACTCCTACCAAATAGGAAACCTCCGGGAAGAAGCTGAGTCCCTGAGAAGGGAACTCCAAACAACTTGCTCAGCACTACAGCCGCAGGAGGACACCAACCTCTTCTCCCCAAACAGAGGCCAAAGTACCTCTTTTACAACATTTGCCTCCCAAAACTCCAACAAGTCAATGCATGCAAGAAGCGACAACAGCGAAGACTCGAACAACACGGCAATCCCGTATAAAGAAAAAGGAAAAAGAATCCTAAGAGAAACTCCAAGGCCCACCTTCTCCCCAATCCCACAGATATATAGATACGAGCTTGCCAGAATGATGAAGGACAGACAAGGCAAGATTTTCCAAAAATTCATAGATGACGACGACGAAAACAATGGCAACATCAAGACCACAGATGTCTACGGAGCCATCAGCACCGCCCTCAATCACATATAGAGAAAACTGGATAAAATGCATGAAGAAAATGGCACCCTTTAAAGAACAGTAATGGAACTAAAAAACCAAATGACAATCCAAGGAATGGAGCTCAACCAACTTCGCAAATCTACACACCAACAACAAAGATCACCACCCCCCACCCCATCCCAACTCCCACAACTGAACCCGACGAACAAAACAGCCCAGGTTGCACTGGCAGTGCCTCTGCCAAGAAACCCCCCAACCCCGTCCAAACTAAAGCACAAACCAGAAAGCCCAAGCGCTACACCAGTGACAGACAGCACAGCTGAAGACGCATATAAGCCAAACTAGGCCTAAATCGCAGTAGCAAATGCCCCAAAAAACAATGCCCCCCAACCAGGAGAAAGACAACCAGGACAAACGAAACCCAGAAATAAAAAGAAAACCTACCCCATCCGAAGAAGAGAGATGCACTCCCCGACCAGTGAAATAGTCACCCTGGCCACCGCCAATGCAAATGCCGACAAACTCAGAAAAGAGTACATCAAAGTCCTCCAAGAAAGAAAGGCCCCCCTCGAACTCCACAACATATCCATCAGAGTAAACCACAAATCCACCATCATCATCATAACCCACCCTACAGTCTCGGCATATAGCCTAGTACCGTACACCGACAGCTTTAACTACATCACCAAAACCACCACCAACCCAGCCATCGAAAGAAAGGGATTCAGAGTCGCAGCCTCAATGGTAGAACTAATCCTAAACTCTGTGCCCACCGAACCCCTAGGGGAAATCCCAGTCCACACCCTAAGAACAGAGCTCTCCTACGTAGCAGACATAGAAATCCTAGCCACCAGATACCTCAAACCCAAGGAAGCCAGAGACCAAAACAACTCGAAAGGAGCTTTCGCAGTAGTGGCCATAAGGCTCCCAGAAGAACAAGCACAAAACCTAGGAAAACAAGTCACCATATTCAACAAAACATGCAAAGTTGCCAGATCCTAGAGAATGACCCTGACCACATAATGCTACAAATGCTTCAAATTTGGATACACGAGTGCAGCATGCAAAGAAGAAAACAAAAACTGCAGCGCATGCGGCAACAAGTACGACCGCCAAGTCTTCCCTCAACATGCAACAAAAGACCACCAATGCCCTGACCCCACCTGCAGAATGTTCAGTCTATACCAGCACTTCCCACTCTGCTGTGCCAACTGCAGCCAGGAACACAGAGCCACCCACAAAGACTGCCTAAAAAGACTTGAAGTCCTAAGTGCGTTCGCAAGAGAAATGGAAGAAAAAAGAAAGAATTGGATCGACCAGATCAGTAGCAAAATGGAAGAAGAAGAACTATAAATGGATAACACCGGAAAAACAATTACGTGGGCAATAGACCCATATCCAATCTTTAAAATTCTCCAGCACAACTGTCAAAGGTCCCAAGCAAACTTCCAATCGTTTATGAATACCGCAGTCCTGAACCATGCCAACGTTGTCACCATCCAAGAACCCCCTACCTTCAACAACATCCCCACATCCCACGGAAGCTTTCACCGCTTCTACCTAAGCCAGTCCACCAGATCAAGAGTCGCCCTATACATAAGCAAAAGTGCCAAAATTAACCCCTTCCCAATCAGAAATGAAGTTGGAGATGAACAGGTGGTAAGACTATTCCTCAACAAATACAACTACCTAGACATCACAAACATATACCTCCCCCCTGCAATAAAGAAACAAGACCAAGACTGGAAAGAAGTCTTCATGCCCAACAAAAACCTAATCCTCGGAGACTTCAACCTACACTACCCATAGTGGAGCCCGACCAGCAGACAAGAAATAGAAAGAGCCGAGCCCATAGTTGAAAAGGCATGTAAACAAGGCTACTACCTGCTAAATGACCTGGACACACCAACGAGGATAGGATCCACGAACCAAAACTAACAAGACACCACCATAGATCTCGCACTCCTCTCCCCAATAGCTGCGGAATGGCAAATAGACTGGCAAATATGCCCAGACGAAAACCAAACCAACAGCGACTATGAAGTCATAGCAATAACCCTATCGAAGCCGGGAAAAAACAACACCAAAAAAGTCTGCCTCGATTACGCAAAAGCAGACTAGGAAAAAATCAAAGGCAACCTCAAAGACTGGGCTCCCATGCAGTTCACACCCCATAACCTAGACGGATGGCTGAAAATCAACAAAGACTCCCTACTAAAAACAATGAAAAACAACAACGCCCTCCCAATGCGAACAATTGAAGACAAAGCCAAAGCCTGGTGGACTAAGGAGGTCACTACCAAACGAAAAGAAATGACCCAAACAAGGTACGGTGCAAAAGCCCACAAAAATAGCACCAATAAACAACAGGCCTACAAGGAAAAGAAAAAAAAATACAAAAAACTCCTCCACGACACCAAAAAAGCCCACTAGAATGAATTCCTGAAAGAAGTTAGCCTGAAAGACCTCTGGACAGTGCTCAAGTACACAAGACCCGCCAGAGACTACCCCCTTCCCCTGATCAATGGTGCTGAGACCCCAGACCAAAGAGCACAGGCCCTAATCGACCACTATTTCCCAACGGAACTAGACAAAAGACATGTCCCACCACTAAGAACACCAGACACCTCTGAGAGTATCACACCAGAAAAAGTCAGCTACGCCCTCAAGAATACTGTGAACATGACTGCCCTGGGACTAGATGAGATATAGTACAACCTCTAGAAAAGCCTACATGAATTGTCACCAAATGTCCTCCCCTCCCTCCTAAACCCCCTCCTGCAGTACAGAGTGTATCCCACAGCCTTCAACAAAACCCTGGGAATAGCCATCCCCAAACCCAAGAAACCAGACTATGAGGCGCCTAACGCAATCAGGTGTATTTTTCTAATCGACACGCTCGCCAAGATCCTAGAAAAAGCCATTGCACTGAGACTATGGCAGCATGCCATCGATAACAACATGATAACTGAAAACCAGTACGGAGCCCTCCCAGGACGGTTGACCATAGACACTGTAAATGCCCTCAAACATGACATTCGCGACGCCAAAAACAGGGGAAAAAAGGTCACTCTCCTCTTCATTGACTTAGAAAAAGGATTCGACAGAGTCGACAAAATAGAACTCCTCAGCATACTAGAAAAAGGAGGAACACCTAGCTACATCAGAAACTCGGTCGCCTCCTTCCTCACTGGCAGATAACTAGCATTCACTGACCAAGGGGCAAGATCAACATACAGAAAAATCTAAACAGGAGTCTCCCAAGGATCCCCCATCTCCCCCCTCCTATTTAATATCTATGTCGCAAGGCTAACAAGGGACAGCAGGGCAATTAAAATATATATGTATATAGACGATCTCTGCATCATAGCAGCAGGAGAAACCTATACAGAGAGTATAGGGAACATAGAGACCTTCTTTAAAGAAAAAATGGAAGAAAGGCTAGGCAGCCTAAAGTTATCACTATCCGAGGGAAAAACGGAACTCCAACATATCAGCCCGGGAAGCCAACAGGACCTACCCCACATCGAAATCCAAGGACAAAGATTCTACCACAAGCCAGCGGTCAGGTACCTAGGAATCATCCTGCACGAAGCCGAGGGCATCCTCCATCACTGTCAACGCCGAGCCAGCTATGCCCTGGGAGCCCTGCAATGCATATCAAGACTGTCCACAGGAGGCAAGGGCCTCAACCCTGCAATGGTGCTCAAACTAGTCAGAGCAATCATCCTACCCAGTCTCCTGTATGGAGCCGACACCTTCCACCCATACAACATCATCCAAAAAGCTCTCAGCACACTGGACAAGTGCATAATGGCCAGCGCGAAATGGGCCTGCGGAATGCTATGGAGCATAAAAAATTAAAAAGCACTGACTGAAGCAAGAATATGGCCGGCCAACCTCTAAATCCAAAGGTACTAATGCAACAACGGAGCACACCTACTCACCATAGGCCCCGAGCACCCTAACTTCCATAGGCTCCCCCCCATGCCAGAAAGAAACAAAACAAGACCAAAGTCACCAAAGGCCCTGACATGGAAAGTAGAACTAGAGGGACAACACTTAAGGAAAAGAATGCTCCAAGTCGATGCCATGATTCATACCATCAAAGAAGACATAGGGACCAACACTATGAGCTGGTACAGGCTCCCCCCCCCCCAGAGACCATGGCCCATCGACAGCAAAGGTCGCCCCAGAATTGAACCATTCAAAACAAAAGAAGAAGCACTAAAAGAGTACCCCAAAGAACACCCCCGGGAACAGCTCACTCTATACACAGACGCATCAGAAGTAGGAAAGAATAGCCAAGTTGGAAACGCGGTGGTCACATACGTAAGCGACCAACAACCATTCCTTTTATACCTTTTCTATCCAAAGAAATGAGTCATCAATAACAAAGGAGATTACATAAGAAATAGAACCTGAAAGAAACCCTTAGAAATCCCATGACTCATACTATCATCATCTGACACGATCGTAACATTCCTAGGAGTCGTAATGGAAATGATCAGCATTATAGTCTGAGCTCAGATCGCCGATCTTAGGCAAGATCATCATCACATGATTACTGGCTCGATCAGCTTGAGTCATACCAACCACAGGTGACTAGTCCATAGGAGTTACTCAAGTTATTCTGATCATGTGAGGTACGCTTCAGAGAGGATGACGGGTGAGTTAGACCCTGACTCATCTTCATCAGAGGTACCACATATGACTCATCCAGAGGCAGAGCCCTTTGTCACATAGTCCTTTCATGTGGCATAGGGTTATACTCACTGCAAGTTGCTCATCTAACTAAACTTATCATCGTGTGTAGGCCTTGGTACCGTGGCTGTAACACTTAGGCAGCTATTTTGAAGAGAATATTTCCTGAATTTTTTCCTTTATTTGTTCCAGTTGGGGGTAAATAAGTGTCATGCCATAGTCATTGACTGCATGTGGACAGCCTGGGTGGCTATAGAAGAAGTATAGTTATTACTAAATTGAAAGGAATAATCATCATCATCATCATCATCTTTGTCTTTTCCTTCCTTTCTTCTTTAGCATCAAGACTAGCTTTGAGTCTTGAGAATATATTCACCTTATCTTTGTGACTTTACTTCTTCACATTCTGTCTCTTAGTAGATGTAGGAAAGACCTTGTTCAGTTAAAAAGAATAAGTTGAGAGATATAAGGTCACTTAGTAATACTTATGGCTTCATGCCTATGAGGTCTTTACTAAGCTTTTCTACCTCCTGAGATATGCACTATTAACAGTGGTTTCCCTAAAGGAGTACCTCTAATACCTAGGAATTATTCTCCATAAAAATAGCATCCTCTACTAACATGTAGCATTTAGGATCACACTGCATATCAAGCCTTAGGAGTGATAAGGGGGCTTATATATCTAGGAAAAGGAATTAACCTGTACATGGTAAAGAAACTATACTATGCAGTAATTATCCTAATCCTCTTTTATAGAGCAGATACAGAAGATCCTGAAAAGCTATACCAAGTATATGCATCAGGCCCTGTATATAGTCCTAGTATATATACAGTTGTCTAACAATAAAAAGTTCATTAATAAAGTACAAACCCTCTTCCTTAACCTTTAAATCTAATGATATTAGACTAATTACATAGCAAGGCTCCTCCAAATAGGAAAAGAACACCTGCTCAATAAGTGCCTACCACCCTTACAAGGTTAAGACATATATAGATGTTGAAAGAAAAGAGGAGCCAGAACCCTACAGTGGATATGTATAACTTTCTTGAACCTGTGGTCCCTAAAATAAATGCTTTAAATTGATGCATTGCTCACCTTGATCAAAGAGATATATGACCTAAAGTATTAAAGAAAACTGTACCTATGGTCTTCCCAGGTACCAGGGTATATGTAGAACTTAGTTCCAAGTCAACAGAAATGGTTATATTAGAATCTGTGAGTATCTCTTCCCTTGAGTTGAGGTATAGGACTATGCGATGAGTATTGTTGCCACTGAGCTCTAACTTAGTGAGGTAAGGCTTTGACAATATAATATGCATAAGATCAGCTATACACAATTGATGATGAGGCTTGCTACCTTGATCTCATCATAATATACTAATTGGCTACATTACCAGTGGATATAACTTAAGGGGTTTTCTGTTAACGGTGCGTATCTCTTGAGGTAGAATGGCTCGGTAAAACATAAGTAGGCATGAAGCTATAAGTATTACTGAGTGAAATCAGATATCTCAACTTATTCTTCTTAACTAAATAAGTGCTTTCCTACATCTACTAGAGATGGAGAATGGAGAAATAATAAGTTGCAAAGATAAGGCGAAATATATTCTTAAGACTCGAAGCTAGTCTCAAAGCTAAAGAAGAAAGGAAGGAAAGACAAAGGAACATCTATACTCTTTTCCTTTGGTCACACTCTCTAGTGGACAGCTTTGCACGAACTTAATCAGATGGCATAACTAAGAGAGGGAGCAATACATTGCTAAGCGCTGTTAGGGTAACCCTTCATACAGCTATTGAGGTCATCGGTCGCATTCGCTTACAAGGACTGAACCAGTAATTAGGCAACCTTTTATAGTCAGGGAAAACTCGCTTATGCTACAAAACCTGTGGTTAACTAGAAATTTGTGGTATGGAATGAGGCGAGCGGGATTTAAACCCATGATATTGCGCATTACTGCACAACAACAATAGGACAGCCATACCACTAGACTATCCTCACCCCAGACAAAGGAGCGTCGAAACTCTTTTCCCACTTTTAGACACCTAGCTGACAAAGGAGCGTCGAAACTCTTTTCCATCAGTCACACTCTCTAGTGGACAGCTTTGCACGAACTTAATCAGATGGCATAACTAAGAGAGGGAGCGATACATCGCTAAGCGCCGTCAGGGTAACCCTTCATATGGCCATTGTGGTCGTTGGTCGCATTCGCTTACAAGGACTGAACTAGTAATTAGGCAACCTTGCATAGTCGGGGAAAACTCGCTTACGCTACAAAACCTGTGACTGACCGGTAATTCATAGTATGGAATGGGACGAGCGGGATTTGAACCCACAACATTACACGTTACCACATAACGATACCAGGACAGCCATACCACTAGACCATCCTCGCCCCCGACAAAGGAGCATCAAAACTCTTTTCCTATTTTTAAGATAAAGCTATCTATATACACTTTCCTCAAGCGGGGCGTCTTTTTCACTAACTTAATAGGATGGACTAACTAAAGGAAAGGAAGAAAAGGGAGCATCATAGCGAAAAAGGAAAAAGAAGAGAAAAGAAAAAAGAAAAAGAAAAGAAGAAGAAAAAGAGAAAAAATTCCACCGTCACTTCCACGTCTCCATCCTACGACTTTCCAAGTAAGATAAGAAAGAAAACCCTCCTCCTTCCCTTACCTTTCTACTCTCTCTTATCCATAATCACCTGGGGGGGCTCCGGCGGTCCCTTTTTGTTTGGAGGTCTTCCTATGCCATTTTCGACAAGTTTTTTCCATTCATCTGGTTTATCGTATAACAGGGTCCTGAGGTCTGTGTTTTTGAGGATGTTTTTTCTTGGACTAAACAGTGATTCGCACTCGAGGAGGAAGTGTTCTATGCTTTGGGCAGTTCTGCACAGGCAGATGTTGTGCTCTTGGTCCCATGGTTTGAAGTTTGGGATGTAGGCATGTCCCATTCAAAATTGGTAGGCTCTTGTCACTGTGTACTAGGGGAGGTGGTCGTATTTGTCTATGTAGGGTTCTTTTTTGTTTGCGAGCCAGGCCATTTTTAATTTGATTGTGGTCCTGATTCTTTATTTGATCGTGCTTCTGGAGATTACCTTTTTCCCCCTTTTGTTTGTCGCTGGTTTTCCTGCTGATGATTGAGAGGCTTTCTTAGCTTCCTGGTCAGCGGCCTTGTTTCCTTTAACGCCTTGGTAGGCCGGCACCCAGTCCATATTTGCTGCGACTTTTGCTTTTGATAACTCAGCGTTTCATTGGAAGATTTCTTTTGCGACATGTTAGGTGTTCAAGGGGTACAGGTTCTGAGCCACTCTCAGGGCTGCTTGGGAATCGCTTAGGATTGTGAGCCTGTTTATTGTTTGGTGTTTCTTTTTGAGGTTTGCTGTTGCTTCGAAGGTGAGCCTTATCGCTTCCAGTTCCCTGTTGAATACCTGGAGTCTGTGTCCTAGTCCCTTGCTGACCCTTAGTATCTCCTTAGTTCCTAGATATGCGACGAGGCCTATTCCAACTTGGTTTTAGTCCTCTATCTGAGAGGCGTCTGTGAAGATGGCTAGGTGGTTATTTTTGAATGTTCTTGGAAAGGTTTTGAGTTATTCTTTCTTTTCTTTGAACTTGGCGAGTTTCGGTTTGCCTTCTGTTGAGATAGGCCATGCACTTATGGGGGGGGCTAGCTTGTTGTGCGAGAAGGGCTGTTCGCCGAGTTCTTCCCTGATTGTCCAGAGCATTGCGTCGATTTGTGGCATTCTTGTTGACAAAGGAGCGTCGAAACTCTTTTCCCATTTTTAGATATCTAACTATCTATATACACTTTCCTCTAGCAGGGCGTCTTTTTCACTAACTTTATAGGATGGACTAACTTAAAGGAAAGGAAGAAAAAAGAGCGTCATGGCGAAAAGCGAAGGGACAGAGAAGGAAAAGAGAAAAGGAAAAGGAAAAAAGAAGAGAAAAGAAATGCCAAAGAAAATCTTGTCACCGCTACCTCTCCCCTCGCTTCACTTCCATCTTTAAGAAATATAAAGAAACAGCCTCCTTCTCTTTCTTACCTGTCTACTCTCTCTTGTCTATGGATACGGCAGGGGGCTCCGGTGGTCCTTTTTGGGGGGGTGGTCTTCCAAGGCCTTTGTCGACAAGTTTCTTCCAATTGTCTGGTTTTTCGTATAGTAGGGTTCTAATGTCTGTGTTTTCGGGGATGTCTTTTCGCGGGCTAAACAGGGATTCGCATTCGAGGAGGAAATGTTCTATACTCTGGGAGGAAACCACATAGGCAGATGTTGTGCTCTCGGTCCTAAGGTTTGAAGTTAGGGATGTACATATGGCCCATTCAGAACTGGTAGGCTCTGGTCGCTGCGAACCTTGGGAGGTGATTGTATTTGTCCATGTAGGGTTCTTTTTTGTTCATGAGCTGTGCCATTTTTTTTTTGTTTTGATTGTAGTTCAGATCCTTCGCTTAATCATGCTTCTGGAGATAGTCTTTTTCCCCATTTTGTTTGTTGCTGGTTTTCCTGCCAGGGACAGGGAGGCTTTCTTAGCTTCTTGGTCAGCGATCTCATTCCCTTGGATGCCTTGGTGTACTGGTACCCAGTCCATGTTTGCTGCAATTTTTGTGTTCAATAGTTCTTCATTTCGTTGGAAGATTTCTTTGGCGATGTATTGGGTATTCGAGGGTTATAGGCTCTGGGTAGCTCTCATTGCTGCTTGGGAATCGCTTAGGATTGTGAGCCTTTTTATCTGTTGTTTCTTTCTGAGGTTCATCGCTGTTTCGAAGGCAAGTCTTATAGCTTCTAGTTCTCCGTCGAATACCTGCAGTCTGTGTCCTAGGCCTTTGCTAATCTTGAGCACTTCCCTACTTCCTAGGTATGCGATGAGGCCTATTCCTACTTGGTTCTGTTCTCTGACCTGGGAGGCATCTGTGAAGATTGCTAGGTGGTCATCTTCGAATGCTCTTGGGAAGGTTTCGAGTTGTTCTTTCTTTTCTTTAAATCTAGTGAGCTTGGGTTTGCCTTTTGTTGATATAGGCCATGCGCTTGTGGGGGGAGCTAGTTTGTTTTGTGAAAAGGGTTTGTTGCTGAGTTGCTCTTTGATGGTCCAGAGCATCGCGTCAATTTGGGGCATTCTTGTTATGGACCAGGTGCTCGAGAAGGTGCTGCAGCTCCAGACTGGAGTCCTGGGGGGTTTGGGGTTTTTGTTTGGTCTATCTAGGAGGTGGGGTATCCTTTTGTAAATGGGGTGTTCGGCTCCCAGGGCGAGAATCCTGGCTCCGTAGTTTTTCTAGTACCTTTGTATTTCTACCTCTGGAGTGTTGAGGCCTACTTCAATTATCGCTTTTTCGTTGTTGGCTATTCTGAACATTCCACAGGCCTATTTCACAGCCTGGCTCGATCCTTTTTCTAAGATTTTCATGGCCTTGTCAGTGATTAGGTTGGGGTGGAACGTGTCAGCTCTGTAGTAAAGTGCTGGGTATACTACTGCTCAGACTAACTTTTTCGCCATGTGTACGCTCAGTCCTCTGGCTCCTGTGGTGAGCCTGCTGATGTTGTGGAGGTTGGCTTAAGCCTGGCCTAGTCTGTGCTAGTAGTGCTGGGTGTACTTTTCTCCACGGTGAAGCATTACTCCTAGGTATCTGACCGTATTCTTGTGTTCCATTTTTTCCCCCATTATCGTGATTGGGAGGCAGTTTTCTGGTCCAGCCCTGGTGTGCTGGAGTTCTGTTTTTCCTAGGGACAGAGAGACTAGAAGGTTTTCTAGTTTTTTCCTCAGGTTCCTGTTTACAAAGTTTTCTAAAATCCTGCAATTCTCTTATTAGCTTCTGCTCGAACAAAGGAGACATATGTCATCTACATACATGTACACTCTGATGTTTGCCCCGCTGTCTCTTGTCAGATCTGCTACATATATATTGAAAAGGAGGGGGGAAATGGGGGATCCCTGGGGGACTCCAGGGTTGATATTCTCTGGGTCTGACTTGGTTCCTTTGTCGCTGAAGGACAGGCTTCTTTGGCTTAGAAAAGACCATGTCCATCTGACGATGTACTCTGGGGTGCTTCCTTTCTATAGGATTTCGAGGAGTTTGCTTTTGTTGACCCTGTCGAAGCCTTTTTCTATGTCCATGAAGAGCATGTTGGTCTTTTTGCCTAGGTTTTCCTCCCATCTTGTGTCGTGTTTGAGGGCGTTTATTGCGTGCATTACTGACCAGCCTGGGAGGGCTCTGTACTGGTTTTCTGGGATCATTTTGTTGTCTACTATGTGCTAGGAGAGCCTGAGGGCGATTATGTTTTCCAGTATTTTTCCTAGGGTGTTGATGGCAAAGATGCATCGGTAGCTGTTGGGGTTCTCATAGGAGTCTTTCTTTGGTTTGGCCAGGGCGATCCCTAAAGTATCCTTGAAGTTTTTGGGGTGTACCCCGTGTTGCATCAGTGGTTGAATGATCTGGATTATCATTTCTGGTCTGGTTTTGGTGAGATGTTTCTAGAGGGTGTATCCTATTTGGTCCGGTCCTGGTGCCATTGTGTGAAGCGTTTTCCTTATGGCGTACTTGAGTTCCTCTTCAGTGATCTCTTCGGTTGTGAGCTTTTCTCCTGGGGGAGGGGGGGGGAGGCGATCCTCTTTGTCTGGGAAGAAGTGATCGATGAGAGCTTGGGCTTTTTCATTCAGGCTAGTTGCTCTGTTTATAGGCGGTAAAGGGATGTCTCTGGCTGGTCTGGTGTACTTAAGTGCTTTCCACAGGTCTTCATTGTTGACTTCGGCTAGGAACTTGTGCCAGTGCTCTCTTTTGGTATCGTAGAACTTGTGCTGGAATTCCTTCTTTGCTACTTGGATTTCTTGTTTACTGCCTTTCTTTCTAAGCTTGCCCAGCTCTTGTTTCATGTTGCTTAGTTCTTTTGTCTACCACGGCTTGGACTTCAGTAGGATGCTGATCGTTGGTAGGGCTCTGTTTTCTTTTACTCTGTCCAGGAGGTCTTTGATGGCTTCTTTTGTCCATTTGTCTGGGTTATCTAGTCTGTATAGCTAAGGCTTCTAGTTTTTGGTGTTTTCTTCTATTTTTTCCCAGTTTGCTTTTTTGACGACAAAGGAGCGTCGAAACTCTTTTCCATAGGTCACACTCTTATAGCGGACGGCTTTGCGCTGACAAAGGAGCATCGATACTCTTTTCCATCGGTCACACTCATCTACTGGACGGCACTATTTGCTAACTCAATAGAATGGCCTAAGTAGAGAGGGAGCGATACATCGCTAAGCGCCGTCAGGGTAACCCTTCATACGGCCATTGTGATCATCGGTCGCATTCGCTTACAGGGACTGAACCAGTAATTAGGCAACCCTGCATGGTCAGGGAAAACTCGCTTACGCTACAAAACCCGCGACCAACCAGTAATTCGTGGTATGGAATGGGACGAGCGGGATTTGAACCCACGACATTGCGCGTTACCGCACAACGACACCAGGACAGCCATACCACTAGACCATCCTCGCCCCGACAAAGGAGCATCCAATAGCCCACCTTTATATAGAATAATCTATCCTAAGAAATAACTCATAGATGACTAAGGAAATAGAATGAAATAGAACCCTGTAGAATATCCATGACTAATATCTCGATCACTAATCTCAATCTTGCATAGCCTATAAGAGTCCGGATCTTAGACAGGCAAAGATTAGCAATGTATGAGCAACAGATCACCATGACCTCTGACGTATCATGTCCTCTCACGATAACTGGCTCGATCGGTCAGGCCACCCATTCCACAAGGGTGACTAAGTCCTTCCACGACGTGCTGATATTCTAATCACATATTTCCGGATAGGTATTATGGCTGGGTCATCAGCCCAATCCACTTCACCAGAGCCGTACTGACGTAAGTCTAATAAGGTAGAGCCATACAAGACGGACAGGGCCCAGTAGCTGTGATGGGTATAACACTTACTGGGTGTATTCTAGGTACTAGTCTATCATCGCTCAAGTCTGTAGTACCTTGGAACTGTAACATTTTCCCTCTAGAAACTCATAGATGACCTTACTAATCTAGACACTAATTCCTGATCATATATTAGTCTTCTTCTAGGGAATTGTAAAGAGTAGTAAGAATCATGATAGATTATTTTGATAGGGTTCTTTCCTTTATTCAAATTCCTCAGATATTTTTTGGTCAGAATTATATATTCAGGAGGGAGTGCCTGAGTGATGTAATTTGTTTTCTTCTTCAGCTCTCTAGCCTTCATCTCATATCTTATACCATATATAAGCCAAACCCTCATACCTATAGCCACTGGATCCTGCAAAGGCTATTGTTATGAACACTGGTAGTGGTCAGCGTCAAGGTACATAGACGATACACTATGATGGAGGTTACGCTTAGATTGTCAACCTTTGAGTATGCCATCTCTACCCTTCACCATTGTGTTAAGCGCTCTGGAGATGATCCTCCGTCATATGACATTGTTGTGTGACGTGGTATGGTGTGGCTTTGCCATTAGCCTCGACTAAGTGCAGGAAGTCAGGCCCACATTTATCACATGATCGGCTATTGGCATGACACGACATTGGCCTAGTCAGCCATGAGGTCATGATCGGGTGATCGGACTCATATCATGAGAGACTATCACAAATCGGGAGTAAGGCCTGAGAGCATGATAGGTGATCATAGTCAAATCAAGTACTAATCGCGTCCTGTCCTTCTAGACTCTTCTACAGATTTCAACGATTAGGAATTAAGGGATGGTCTAGAATCTGGATAGTTTCCTTGTATTTCTATTTCATTTATCATCTCTTTATCATCTCAGGTAAAGGAGGAATATTTAAGTGCACAGTTCTGTCTTGCCTAGCCTTTGTCTTTTCCTTCCTTCCTTCTTTAGCACATAGCTACCTTGTCTTCTCTGCAATCTCTATTGCGAAAGCCTTTGAGTTATCTTCGAGCCTTAAAGAATATATTCGTCTTTCTTGTCTTTAGTTCTAAAGTCCACCTCAAACATCATAGGAAAGATATCTTCCAGTTGAGCTTTAATTTAGCCAAGATATCTGAGTTCACTCAGTAGCATTTGCGAAATATGCCTAAGGTATCTTTACTAAGTCAAATGCATTCATATAGGGTGATCCATCATAGCTATAGACAGGCTTCTTCGATCCTTCAAACTACCCCCTACATTTTAGTTCTCAGCTATTAGTATCTATATCGCATCGTCAAACGTCGTCAAAATGCCCCCGCGGCGTTCGCAGTCTACACAGCCCCCCCCCCTCCCCTCCACAGCCCCACAAG
>JABYPW010000551.1:0-24015 GCA_016880775.1 Phymatotrichopsis omnivora | reverse complement strand
CCCCAAACCCCCCTCAATTCCTTTTTTATTTTTTATTTCTTTCTTTATTTCTTTTTTTCTTTCTTGATTACTTCTCGCGCCCCCCCTTTTCCTTTTCTTTTTCTTTTTATTCCCTCCTTCCCTCCCTTTTCTTTTTATTTTTTTTATTTTTTCATTTTTTCATTTCATTTTTCCATTTTCATTTCTTCATTCTTTCTTCATCATTATCATTTCTTTATTCCATTTTATTTCATTTTTTTTTTATATTTTTTTCATTTCTTCATTTCGTCCATCCATCTATTCTTTTTCCTCTTTTCACTTTTTTTCTATACCATTTCATTTCATCCTTCCCTCCCTTCCTCCTCTTTCCCCCCTTGAGCCGAGCAAGACTCGAAATTGAACACCCAAAATCAAATGACTTGCAGCAGAGGCTTATCCGTCGAGTGATAATCTGTGACGCTGACAAAATATCTTTCAACTTTCCCCTTGAAACATCATGATAGTTTGCGCTCGTGGCTTCTCCCGAACAAGTATGCAAACGCCAACCCGAAAATCTTGTCCGCCATTTGTATCCGGAGATGCACATTCGAGGGAAATGTTTACGTCTTTTCCGTCTCGGTGATAAGGGATTCCAAAAGCCTTGGGAGTGTATAATCAAAAAGCCTACACATACCGAGTTTATATACATCATCTAGCATCCAGAGTTGCTTCATACAATTCCAAAAGATAAACCGAAAATAAAAAATCAATGTACAAAAAAATAATTAGTTTCAGATAAAAAAAAAATTTCTTTATTAAAAAAAAAAAAAAAAAAAAAAAAAAAATGACCCTCTCCCACAGCATCGATAATTCTTCTTTTCGGTACCTTCGGAAAAAGTTGAAAAAAACCTCTCTATCCAATAGTACCAGGAATAACTCTGCGCAATGTGGTGGGAAATTCAAAAAAAAGTTGCATGGTCATGCCAAAGATCTTAACCCTCAGCCTTCACAATGAAGCGGCCGAAGATCGCGAATGGAAACCAATCGATGAGTAACAGCTGGAAGGAGTATGTACAGTGACGGGCAGCACAACATATAAAATAAAAAAACAAAGAAAAGACTCGCTATCGGCATCGACGCTTGAAATGTGTTGTTTTTCCTACTGCGCTGACTACCCGAAACAAAAGTACCTCAGCCAAAGTGAGAACGAACCGTCGTTGAAATGAGAAAAAGTAAAATAATACGGATGGATGCAGGATATTTGCAATCCCGCCACGCGTATTCATTCCTCTCCCAAATCTTCCTGTTCCGCATTCTCCTCTTCTGCATCCCAGTCTTCAGCATCCCATTCTTCAGCACCCCATTCTTCAGCACCCCATTCTTCAGCACCCCATTCTTCAGCACTCCATTCTTCAAAATCCTGCCCGTCGTTATCCCAAGGTATCTCAATGGGGGGTCCTCCGCGTAAAACATTACTCGTGATTTTTTCCAAATCATTCCAGTAACCCTGCCTGAACCTTTGACTCCATTCACAAAGTAGATGGCCAGGCCGGAACAGTTCCAACTTTTCCAAACTAAGATATCCCTTCATGAAACCCACCACAGTCCTCCATGAATCTGTGTTCAACGAAGCGTAGTAAAAGCACAAGTAGCGAAGCGTGTTCGAATGACACCGCAAAAAGTGCATTAGGTCTTTCGGGTCCAAAGGCCACAAACAGTAGAGTTTAAAAGTTTCCAAAAACTTCCACACGCGAGAGTTTCCGAGGATTTTTAGAAGGGGGAGGAGGGAATGCTTGTACCTTTGCAGATAATGAGTACCGGGGCCGAGGGCTAAATCTGGTTCTTCAAGTGGGTCAAAGGTGAGTTCCAGTACTTTGAGCCTGGGAGCTGAAGAAAGGCAATCAAATATTCTTCCTTCATTTATATCCCGCATCAAGGCTTGGAAATCCATCCGTGTTCCAAGCGTTGTGAAGTTAACAGATAAAAAAGTAAGGTCCCGGAAGAGAGGTGAATTGCCCCGGAGTACCCCAGCGTCATCCACTAAAAGCCCGTGCCAAAGCCAAGGAGCCTCTATTTTGTCTAGCTTTGCCCCCAAGTGAGCTAAACAAGTTATTAAGTCCCCACAGGCCCTTGCCAAACGCCTTAGAGCCTCCACTAGCTGGGGTGTAGATAATGGTTTTTCAGAGAACATCCACATTTCGTAATGCTCCCAAAATTTTTTCGAACTTTCTTCCCCTACCCACGTTCTCAATACTTCATACATAGGTGTAGCATACTCCGGAGTTCCGATTTCCCTAACGTTCATCTTTGACAATGCAGTTTTGAGAACCTTAGCGCATTCCCCAGAATCTTCCAGTTGAATTTGCTCGGCATATCGTTCGCAGTACCTCTGAAAGTAGGAAATTGCTGAATTACCAGCCGGGAGAGTAGATATACGTGATTTCCGTTCACCACCCTCTTCTGCCAGTGGAACCGGAAATGGTGCCATATGTTTGTGAGGGTAGATTATCTTCCGAACGCATTGAGCCAACTCCGGTCGACGAGATATAGACAACATGTTATCGAGGGATGCGCGAGTTATACGGACATATACGGTCCGAAAATAGAAATGATTAGCAGCAGCGCTAAAGGAGCTGTTGACCAAGCGCACCGTAGCTAACTCGTTGTGGGTGAGGTAGCTCAAAATGTCGGTGAAGATTTCGAGGGGAATGGTTTTCATCTGAGATAAATGCGTACTTGTAAGAAGAACTTGAAGGTGTCGATGAAAATACCGAAATAACAAAAACCAAAAAGTAAACCACCTACCGGCTGTTTTTTTGGCTCCAAACTTTGGCGTTTGTCAAAAAAAAAATAATCAGGCAACCGCAAGTACCCGAATACGTCGATCGAACAAAAGGGGGAGGGCAGGGGGGAAAAAAAAATACCTTGTTAAATTACGTGTGTCGTAGAGTTGCAGGAGTGGTAGCTCAGTTGAGGCTATGCATTTCGTGAGAGGTAGCTGAAACGTAAATGTAAATGTGTGTGTGCGGCCTCTCGTGGGCGTGTGGGGCGGCTGCCGTCATCCTGCGCGCGATGTTACGTTCATTTCTTTCTTTCTTTCATTTTTTCCAAAATTTATCTAATACTACAATTTCGCCGCGGGGTTTTCTCCCAGACAGTAGTAGGGCCATCTTGCCTCGTCCATTGATTACTGTAGATTCCTGGTTTTATCCATGCATAATGAAAGATCCCTATCGAGTGATACTCCATGACTCGGCTCACTTGCCAACCTTCCCTCAGCGCCTCGGAAAAACCAGTTTCTCCAAGCACCTCCCTCCGGAATTCCTCCAAAGCCGGCCAAATTTCATTCTGTCGACTATTGACGCAACTTCGCCTTTACCTCCATAACCGGAACAACTTTTTTCCACCTTTGCAACAAGTATCGCTGACTAATCAACACCATCGAAATCTTAATTTCGTCTCCGCCTCCATCACTCTAATCCATTAATTGTAGTAGCCTCCATCGCAACCATGCTCCCCACGCGCACCCTTCTTGCTCGTTCCGTCTGGAAAGGTACCTTTTCCTCCCTCCCTCTCATCAATCGCTAACTCTATTCTCCCGTAGGACCTCACATCGTCCCGTAAGCCCCCTCTCCTCTTCGGAGACCAGGCCGATCCCGACGGCTAAACGATTTCAGGCTCCCAATTGTGCGCCCGAAGCCGGGTGTCAAACTCGTTCCGATCAGAACCCAGGCCAGAAGCTGCACCATCATCCCGCAGTTCGTGGGACTGAGGTTCCAGATTCATAATGGGAAGGAGTTTGTTGATTTGACGATTACGGGGGATATGGTCGGGCATAAGTTGGGGGAGTTTGCACCGTGAGTTTCCTCCCTCCTTTCTCCTGGGTTCGAGAGCGAGGGGTTGGGAAAAGGAAGTTAAAGGAAATAGACGGTTAAAGACGAAGGCTAATGTGGAGGATACGGAGAGGATAGGACGAGAAAAAGATTTACGTATAAGCTTTCCAAGAACAAATAAACGGTTTTCCTTGGGGACCTGTGGGAATGAGATGGGTGATTTGTACATATACCTGTATATCGACGACTAAACGAACATCTGCGCGGCGTCCTTCTCGGACGGGTTTCCTTTTAAGCGTTTCACTCAGATGATGGACGATATTCACAAGAATCCAGAGAAAGAGTTCGATATTTTAGTAAATTTCCGCCGTATAAAATACACCCAAAGCAGATAAAACTCCCAGCACCTTCGAATGAAACGGACTGGAGGGGATAAAAATTAAAAAATAAAAAAAAAAAATAAAGCACTGCAATGTATCCAGACAAAGGAAACCGAAACGAAAAAAAAGTAGACAAAAGTAGAAAGCTTAATACATTCTGAGAAGAAAAGGTGATAAAATAAAGGATAAAATCCGGAGGCCTCGTATCCTGCCCCACGAACGCCCGCGTACACGTTCATAGGCGTCACCCCTAACATCCTTTTAGAAACCCTTTCCACATGCGCATTCCATCCAGTCAACTAGAGCAAGAAAAACAAAGAAAACCGCCAAATATTACACCCATTCATCCGTTCAACCATCCCAAAGCACCTGCCGCCAGCAATCCCTCTACCGGTAAAATTCCGGCCTCTTAGTATTAACTCCATACTCTCCCACTGCGCTCCCCAAATCCTCCATAGTAAGGACGTTCCTCCCCGAGGAGCTTCCACTTCCACCTCCACCGCCGAATCCCGGCCTTGGTATCGGACGAAAAGATCCACCGCCTCCAGCACCTCCTCCAAAACCTCCACCGCCTCCTCCTATACCTCCACCGAGAGCACCAATTCCCGGAACTCCGGATGCGTTGGACGAGTTCTGGCGGATTCGCGAGTATTGGTAGGCGTCGGCGGCAATGTCGGCGATGAATTTCTGGGTTGCGAGCGCGAGAAGACGCTTTAGTCGTGGGTCGGAGGTCGAGAGTCCGGAGAGGGAAAGGTAATAGTCTGTTACCGCATCGGGTATCTGTGGGTAGTGTTAGATTAGCCAAGTACATTATGGGTTAGAACGCTGTTCATGAGGTCATCCCCTGCCATTGTAATTTTCTGGCAGGCGCGAAAAAAAAAAAAAAAAAAAATAGAAGAGAAGAGAAGAGAAGGAAGGAAAACAAACAATCGGCGCATACTCCTCCATCATTCCCAAAAACTCCCTCAAATTCCTATCCTTCCTCGTAACCATCGGCGGCGGTGGTAACCTATCATCCGCAGCATCAAAACCCCCCGGCCCAAATGCCGTGTTATGGTTGACATGATGTCCCGCCTCGGCGCCGTTCGTGGGTTCGCCGCCCATTTCAACGTCGACGTCGATATCAGGGAATGTTACCTCTTGCGAGCTCTCCGTCTTGATGGTTGGTTGGTGAGCTTGGGAGGGATCGGAGGGAGTTGTCATTGATGAAGATGGGAAGGGGATAAAAGGGGGGTTCTGGAAGAAGCTTCTGGAAGGGGCTGCGCTTTGTGTGTTGGTTATAAGCTTGAAAAAACGATGAGAGCGGGAGTAATTCTGTAGAGTAGATGTGGTGGTGGTTGTGAGGCTGGAATAGGATACGGCGTGTTTTGCGGGATGTCGCGTTTTGAATGTCACCAGCTCCTGAAGCGCAATGCTTGGCGAAGAAAGGCTTGGCTTGTCACATCTTATCGCTGTCACACTTTGAGTGCCCGTGGATTTGGTTCCATGGATATTTTTGCATCCCTGAATATAATAGGAAATTGAGTTACAATAAATAATGCACCCTCGGTTGATGCGAGGAGGAAGAGACCAGAAGAAAAAATATCGTCTGCAACAACTTTCTTTTTTTTTAATTTGGTTTTCACAAAACTCCCAAATGCATCTTCATCTCAAATCAATAAAAAGCAATAGAGATAGTTGCTACATGTTTGCAGCGCAGATCGCGATTCTCTGGTCGAGTATGTACGTAAGAAATATTATTTTGTTGTATTAGAACATCGGTTCATGGAGTATCACTCGCTCGCAGAACACAAAAGTAACGCAGCCTTCTGTCATTTTTCATACTTGACTTAGCTAATAAGAAAAAAAAAAAAATGCAGATAAATCGCAAAAAAGCTAATTTCAAATCAATCAAAAAGCCATAATTTTCAGTCACCTCAAACCTAACTTCCAGTCTGTCGAGCTCCTGAGCGGGGGACTTTTCTAACTTTCTTAACTTTTTTAACTTTCCACCCATTAAAAAAACAACCAATTTCTTCTGGGCCAGGTCTATTCTTGGACAAATCCCTAAATCTAACGCCGGCGCTCTAAGCCTCCATCTTAAAACCCTTCAAATATTCATAATGTTCCAAATTCGTTTTCACAGTCTCGGCAATAAGCTTAGCACCCTCCTCTCCATACTTATCCACCCACTCCGCAAACTCCTCCTCCTCGGACTTCTCCGCCTTCTTCTGTAACCTGTATTAGCTACTAACTTACCGCAGAAAAACGAAACGACTTACGAATTCCCTCGCCCTCAGGCCAGAGCTGCTAATAGCATCCTCGTGAAACCCCTTCCACTTCTCAAACGCCGTCTCAACCTCTCCATCTCGCTCCTTCCACTGCAGCATTTCCGCCGTAAACTCCAGCCCCACGCTCTCGCAATACTTTCTCATCACTGCCTCCGGTTTGTCGAGCAAGTCGTCAGCATCGATAACGCAGAGCTTGATCTCTTCATTATCAACCAGTCCCTTCGAGCGGACGTAGTCGAAGAAGAGCCGGAGCTCACGGTATCCTGCTTCGGAAGGAAGGAAGTATTCGAAGCCCGTGGTGGAGGAGAGAGGAGGAATGGTGCAACGGTAATATGAGGGGATGGCGCGGCGCGGGTGCCGGATCAAGAATGTGAAGTGATAGGTGCGGAGGAGGGAGAGGGGAAGAACAGTGGGGTTGTCGTGGTTTTCGGAGAAGATAGCGTCAGCGTCGTTGGCAAGAGAGCTGCCTTCACGAACATCGCTTTCGCCAAGTTTCTTTTCATAAATGCCGCTAGATTGAGTATCGCTCGTGAGAGAACCGTCATCTGTGGAAGCAAAAGTCCAATGGGAGCTGGTGCCGTAGCCTTTTTTCTTGTCGAGGCTGTGGAGACGGAGGGAGGCGGCGATCGTTGCAGGCTTTTTGACGGGGTCCGGAGTGAAGAGATAGTGAATTATGTCTTTGATAAAGATCCGTTTGCCCTGCGGAAATTGGTAAGGTCTAATTTTTTCGTGTTTACATGCGATTTGGGAATGTAGTGTAGCAATGGGAAATCGGAAAGAATTGGGAATAATTGTTTCAGAGGCTATCAAGGAATAATAGAGCCATGCTCTGGGGATTTCAATGTAACAACGTGCTGGAAAGGGAAGACCTATTAATATGCAAGTACCAAATATTCTAATCAATTGCTCCTAAATATATGGTTGGAAAAAAAAAAAAAAAAAAAAAAAAAACTTTGTTTACAGTCAGAACAACTACACTCCCAGATGCATAAGATATACAAGCTTTACCAATCCTCCATACACAAAGAACCTCCAAGGTTATTATACACTTGAATATGAAATTATAAAATTATAATGATCTAGTTGTCAGAAATTGATCCTTCTTTTTCTAAAACTACGCTCGCAACCTCCACTACTAGAGTAAGTAATTAAAAGGTGAAAAGTAAAAAAATGAATAAAGTCACTATTAACTCTCGGCAAAGAACCGTGCCAAACCTCAGCTTCTCTAGAAAAACTATTTTCTCAGTTATTGTTGAAAGAATTGGCTATTATTTATTTGCACGTTCATGGAGAAAACATATCCTTATAAGGGTAACTTGATAACGATCGGCTGAAGATGACCAGTCCCGGAAAATTCTGCTGCAGTACTAGTTAGTTATTTGTTAGCTGACCATTCTCCGTCTGTTTTTTGACGCAGAGAAATATGCTATAAAAAAAAGTTTTTTTTTGTTGATAAACAAAGTACACATCGGATGACTGGATAACGAAGCTGATTGGCATGACAACGAAAACCGATTTGATTGCAGGTGTATTGAAGTTAATTTCAAAGGTATTGAAGAATTTGATGATAAAATGTATCCTAGTAAAAAGCCCGATAATCCAGAGAAAGAAGTGTGAGGAAAGAAATTTTTGGTTTCAGAATTACGAGTGATTTTTCATGATGATATTTTTCAGCCTTCAATCTACTTAGACAAATCACTGGTCGTATGCTTCGCCTACATACGGGAATTCCAAAAACGCAATCAACATAGCTTAGAGAAGATATAAGGATAATCATCTTTTAGTTGGATACGAGTTGGATACGAGATGCCCGTCGACGTGCCATGAGCCAGTTTCGCTAGCTCCTGGTCCAGCCAAGAAAAAAGCTAAAATTCTGCTGCTAAAAATGTAATTGATAATTATTCTATTTGCACCGGCAATGCGGGAAAATTTTTTAGCAATCTCTTCCCCTCTTCCCCATCCCCTCTTCCTCTTCCTCCTCTTCCTCAATCACATACCCAGCTAGAGTATAATTGTGAAGAATGTTTTTGCGGGCTCGACGACTTTCGCAGACATGGTTCTCGCAGCAGAGTAATGTGAGACAAACTTCGGCGGCTGCCGTGTGAGCCTCGGCCAGTGGGAACTTCTGCTGCAAAAATTCCGTGACCGAAAAGTGTGCTGGACGAAGTACATCGAGTTTTTTTTATCTAGAACAACTAGATTTTGACACACAGCGAGAATTGCCGTAACTGTGATACCGTCGTGACCATCGGTTGGATGGAGACAGCGAGAATCTCCATCGATTTGAGGGGGGGTTGTGCGCAGGTAATCAATTTCAGCACTCTTTCTGCCAGAAGGCGATTTTCGGGGATATCCTCATCAATCCTGTCCCAGATGACGGAATACGTAGCGTCCAGGCCTTTCGGTAAAGATTTTAGAGACTTTCGAATGCCAGGTTCCGATTTCACCCGAGATATGGTGTCAAGCTGCAGACGAACCCACTGAAACCTGTTTCACTCCCAACATAAAACTGTTAGCAATGACCCTTTCAAATTGAACAAGTGCATCCGAAAAAGCGTGGATAGCTTACATTCCATCCGCTCCTTTAATAAGTGTTTCCACAATATGCTGCTTCAGACCAAGATTGAGGGACTGTCCCAACAATTTATTTTCCGTGACATATCTTTCGACCTCCGCCCGAACGAATAATTCAATATCTCCGGAGTTATCACTCGGCCGAATATAAACATGTCGTCGTCGTCGCGGCTGGTGAAGAAAATCTTGAGTCCCTTGGCCGATGAGCGCAAGCTTTTGAAATCTCCTATGAGTTGCGGTCTCGTGTCTTTGTCGCATTCATCGAGCGCATCGATAACAATGAAAGTTTGCTTGAATACTTCCGACAGTTGCAGAATCAAGTCTTTGCTCTCGTCTAGCCTTAATTGCTCGTACTTGAAGCCTTCCCTCTTGTGCTTTTCGTACATCGATACAACCGGTTCCGGTAGAAATCCATCATTGGCTTTGAGAGATAACTGTTTGACGATGCATCTCATAATTGAGCGCGGATCTTGTCGATCACTCTCTCCGTACTTGCAATAAAAATACGCAAGAGCGTCGTCCGTGGATATTGTTGACTCGACAGTATCAATCATCAAAGAACTAAGTGAAGAAATTAGCAAATTAGTACAACCACAACGGGGAAACCGTAATGGGAGTGCTCACGCAAGAGTGGTCTTTCCAGCTCCAGCTTATTTCAACGTTCAATGTCAGTTGCCGTCTGAAGGAAAAAAAAAAAAAAAAAAAAAAAAGTGTGACGCGAGGCCGGGGTTGCTTCAGTAGTCCGTGAAGAACTTACCGATGACATGCAGCCAGAAGATCGCAGATGAAGCACATTGCTTCCAGTCAATGTAGTGCTTTTTGTCGAACAGCCAATTTCCTGTATTGCGCTGGCGGGCTGACTTGGTGAACTGGTGATGTTCTTCGTAAGTCACATTCGAAAGCCATCTCAGGATCTCCGTGCGTTCCGCACCTATAGTTGTTAGCCATGAGGGATAATTGGTTGGGAAAATTCGCAACACACACCTTCTAATTCTTTAGAAATATTTTGTAGTTTGTCGTCCGTCCCTTCTTGCATTGACTGCAGAAGTCCCTGAAGTCTCTGGATATCTGCCGTCGCTTTCTTCTGCTCTTGATGGATGTCAGTCGACGCCTCTACTCGAGAACGAAGTATAAAGTAGTCTCGATAGATATACCAGAATTCATTTCTTCTACTCTCATGGTTATTGTAGCTTGCACTATGAGCACCGTTTAATTAGAAGTTGCCTTCGCAGGGATCGATCCCAATCTTAAAAAGTGGAGTCTCACGGTGATCAGCAGCTGCCCCCGCCGCATGTTCCATGCTGGCCTCCTGCCTTTTTATCTCCTCCATAAGTGGAAGAAACTCGGCGGTGTATGGATCGACGCTAGCGGTAAACTTTCGCTCTGTGACAAGTGTTAGCTGTATTTCTGAATATTCGGGAGGGAATGACATACTGGTAGACTTCCGACTGCAGTAGCGCTTGGAGTAGCAGAGATATAACAGTATAGCTGCATAGAGATCCGGCAGCCATTTTAAAAGATTTTCAGCGGATCTGGCTGTGTCAGTGTAGAGCTTCTCGTATACCGCGCATCGAGCCAAAATGCGGGATATATGTTCCATGTCCGACAAGATGTTGCTCATGATTTCTGTATCGTTCAAGTCTTTCAATTCCTCCCACTTCTTTTCGGCATCTTTAGAGAACTCGTCGAGCGTTCTGAGCTTAGTCGGCTCTCCCGAACAAAGTTCGACCCGATCCTCTTCTCTGAGACTTTCGACGGCTTTCTCCCATGCCGTTTTAGAATGGCTACATTGACTCCCAGTTAGCAGCAGACTCAATATATCCATATACAGCACAAGTTAGGTTTACCTGGGGGTCGGATGACGTTGTGGATCAAGAACAGCTATCTCACTTCCTCCCTCCTGTGATATTGCTTCGGCAGTGGTCACTTGTGTGTTAGAACTGTCGTTTATTGTAGGGGGTCCATGGTTGCCGCTACCACCAGGCGCCACAGCGAAGGTCGAAGGAGATGCTGAGTTAGGGTTTTTGGATTTGAATAAGCATCGTCGTTTCGCATTAAGATAATCCATCTTGAGGATGCCTCAGTATAGAGCTCTGTTTTGTTAAATTGTGGGTGAATGCGCAGGAGGCGATGGATTCCACGTCTGAACCGTAGTAGAGTGATAATCTTACGAAGTGTATGAAAATGAACGAGTGTGTCGAATTTATTCTCTTAGCAGCAGAGAGAAAGAAGAAGGTAAAAAACTGACAAGCGCCTGGCGAGGGAAGGCTAAAGAACGATGACGTGTTGTAGTCAAAGCAAGGCCGACAAGAGTGGTCTGATAATTGGTTCCAGTCTTCCCAGTTGCTGAGACATAACATGAGGAGGCCGTGATAATATGTTTCAGGTGCGGTATTAAGAATGGTATGTAGTTTCCTGCAGCTGAAAGGCAACGGTGCGAAACAAGCCAATAAAGGAATGCGCCGCGCTCGCAATAACTCCGCTGGCTCAACCAATATCGAGTGCAAAGAAAAGGATAAGGAAAATACACATCATTTTGCGTTTTTGGTCGGAGTGGTCATCTGGGATTGTAAGGCTGCATTCGTGGGATACATTATTAAGGAGGCACTGCATCAGGCCCTTCATCCACTATAATTGATCAAGCCATCAAACAGACGTTCGCCTCAAAGGTTAAGTAAATGGTCGATCACATTCCTATCAAACTTCTAATTAGCCCAGCGAGGAAAGAGAAAAATAAATAAAAAAAAAATTAAACACAATAACTGCCAAAGCCACCACCCAGGTGGTCGTCGTCTAGGAAGTAACACATGTTAGCGTGGAACGACCGGGTTGGCAGGGAAATGTCGGCGAGGTGGTTCGGAACACTTTGGCATTAGAGGGATCCGGCAACTTTTCCTGCAGGCTATTTCCACAGCAACGAGCTGCAAAGTGGTGGGTCATTGTGGCTAGGTACGCTAAAAGTCTTGCTATAGAGCCTACAGGATTTCTGAATGCACAGTTAGCAACGGGATTTCTTAGCGTCTCCTGTTAAAATGTAAACAAAGCCAGCAACTAAGAGTATGAACGAGAGCACAATCAACGCAAACATACGGTTACGTACCAGCTTTTCCCTGCCAGTCTCCCGCGATCCCCTGCGAATCGCTCCGTTAAAGCCTTGCCAGATACACGAAGCTGCCGGATCAACTTTCCTGAAAACTTCAAAAAGCCCTGTTACACCGGCAGCCACAGCGAGAGGACCCACTTTAACCTGCCAGAATTTGAGTTGTCGGATGCCTCTATTGTCGAGTGGTTGCCTGGCTTTGGGAGAAGAATTTGTGGAGAGAACGCCAACTTTAAGATGGGGAAACGGCCATTTCTACTCTTTCTATGTATGCTATTTCTACTCTTTCTATGTATACTATTTCTACTCTTTCTATGTATACTATTTCTACTGCTTGTTTGGCAAGCGTCATGCGGGCAAGGGTGAGGCGTGCATGTGTGATGCCAAGCTCGCGATTGGGAGCGGGTTGGGCGAACAATGAAAAATCGGACGAAAATGTACTTATAGAGTATTAGTACTTTACATATATGGCAAGGAGAGAAACACGTTTAGAGGGACCTGTACTTAGTGTCTGCCGGCAGCCTTGTCGATCCGGGACTCATAAGGCTAAGGTGGCAGCGGAGAAAAGTGTTTTGCTTGTCCTAATTAGCGTGGTGCCAAGGCGCAGGATTTTTGTCGAGATTCAACCTTGTGCAGTTGCCTATGTATTTTATAAGGCATGTGTAGCACGATGACCTGCGTTGCGGCTACGAGTAGTTATATAATTAATCTGTGGGCGGTCTCGCAACGTCAACCAAGGATGCCCCAACAACGCCGCAACAACGTTAGCCAAGAATGCCGCAACAACTTTCGCTGCATTCGCGTCGCCGATTGCCAAGAAGGCTGTGAAAGTGCATCGTCCGCCGACCGTGAGCTTAAGGGAATAACGATTGTTCCAGAGTCGAGGGGCTATGTACGAGATGGAAGTGACGATGGAGATCGCATGCAGAAGGAAGGGCTGTGTAGGAAATGGAGGTGACGATCGAGATCGCATGCAGAAGGAAGGGCTGTGTATCCAATAACTAACGCCTACCACAGGGAAGCCAGCCTTTCGATAACAATGTTCTCGCTTTCAGTGGTGAGCACGGTGATGGCACCGACGGTTGTCTAGGATATGTTTGCAGCTTGTTTCCGGGAAGTGGGAACTGCTACCAATCTATTGCGGTGTATAGTGCCAGACCTCTGAATCCCAGCCACGACAACGCCGCAAATAACATTTTTTGTAGCGATAGAACACAACACAGAAATATCGGATAAGAAAAAGCCTCAGTAAATTTATTCGTTAGGATCTAAATATCATAATTACTATCGCAGTCCTCTAAAATTCTAGCCCTGTGCCTGAAACAGTTGGAGATTAAGTAAAAAATAGTAGAAATTATGCCTTGGCAATCCCTCATCAGGTACTATTTGCCGAGCTGGAAAATAATATGCCCGTGTTCATTGTGAGTGTATATATATATATATATTTTTGAAGGATTACAGAGAATTGTTCCGCAAGATTTAGAATCTGTATAAGGATTCAACAATATTTTCCTTTTTCCACCCGCTGTCGGAATAGGATGCAGGTATATAAACAGAGTATTTTGTATAGCAGTGAACAGCTCTGAACCTAAATGTCATAAGCGATGAGACTGGGGGCTGGATTTCAGAGGTCCGGCACCATATATGTATTTGTTATTGAAGTCTAGCATCCGTTGGTGATGCTGGAGAACCTCAAAGCTCCTTATAGATATACTGCCAGTGAGGACACACCAGTTGATCACCGCAACCATTATCGTCCTCACCAACCACGGTTTCCTCCGCTCTGCCTCCGCGTGCCTTATCAATACTACTGAGCTGGACCTCGGCCATTAGTTTACCACGGATGAATTCCGAGTCAATAATAAAGATGAGGGAACCAGTGACGAAGAAGTACAGGCCATGGAGGTACTGGGTTGGATCGGTGGAGCGTGTAGTTTGTTTTGGAGTACGTGGATGACGTCAGGAAAGTGATGAAGTTGCCCTGTAGGCGTGAATGCCTTGGGCTACGTGTGAGTTTTTCCACCACTTTGTCGTTCAAAACTCTGTTCGCTCCGGCGAACAAGTCGTTATCCTTTTTTATCGTTATCTTAACAAGGATTTGCTAACAGGGATACGCCGAACCTCCCGCCTTACCACCACCCGGAGTACATGTCCAATAATTTGTAAAGGCGCTGCCGTTGGAGGCACCGCAACAGGTGGCTTACCACAAGGCGGAGACGATAAATTTTCCAACGCTAGAGAAATAACGGAATAGATAGTGTAGAATAACGACGAAACTTTGGGAGTGTACATGTACATGTACATGATAACTTGGGAATGGAGAAGTGGAAGTATTGCATGACTAGCTTTTTTTTTCGGTGGTTTATTATTCAATACAGTATTTCTACGATGATTGCAATTTGAGGATGAGAAACGCTGAGAAAATTGATGGACCTGGGAGGGGTAAAAGATGAGAGAGGGAGGCGGAGGTGAGGAAGTGGATCTGTAGATAATGGAATATAGGTTCATGTTGATCAATCTAAGGTTTTTTGGGATGCGTTAGCTTCCATATTTTTCCCGAAGAGTTGAAGCGGAGTTAGTGGTAGAGTGAATTGTAGATAGTTTGCGTCGGTGAGAAGTAAAGGGAAGTGCATAAAGATTTGAGTGAAACAAGTTCGGCATGGAAAAACAGCCATGTTAGGAATTTCTAGTAAGGGCAGGATTATCGGAAGTTCTATAACTTTGTTTATTGATCTTGGCGATCTCATTTGACGCCCTCGCAGACTGCTTATGAATTACTGGGAAGGTTCGAGTGATGGATTGTGATTTGTTGATGTCGATGCCGTGGTGCAAGTGTTAGCTTTGGGAATTATATTCTATTACAGTTGCAAACTTTTTTTTCTTTTTTTTTCTTATTTTTCCCTGTTTTTTCCTTTTGTCTTAAGCTTTAGATACTTTTTGTCGCGATTGGGGGAAAAAAAAAAAAGGATCTTAGGTTCTTTGTGTGTGGCAACAAGTACACCTTCGTGCCCATGTACATGTATAGGAGATAAATTGAGCATTATAAAGGATTCGGCGAATGCGTAATTCCTCGCAATCATAGCCACAATTATGTTTTTTCATTTTTTCTCATTTTCATTTTCATTTTATATATATATATATATATTAGAGGGAGGCTAACACAGAAACCGAGATTATATAGATGAGAGTACTACACTATGATTTTTTTAATAGTCCTCGATAAGAAGGAACCTACGCGAACATTGGAAGCATGATGTGAGAGTATGTTCCCGGTTACACATATGTATAGGCACGAAGGCGGAAAGGAAGGTTATGTAAGAAGGAAGTGCACAAAGGCAAGGAATGGGTTCGTATGCATGTATTTCCATTTGTTAGCTATTGTTCGCTTGTATGTTCTTTTTTTTTTTTTTTTCTTTTTTTTTTTTTCGTATCCTTGTGGTTTCGCACCCCTGTATTCAGAATCATTGTATGAAAGGATGTTGGATACAATAGAGGGAGTTCCTCTAATTAGAGAATCAAGCAAACATCTATCTTCTCATTTCGCCTCTCGCACCGAGAAGCCACAACATAACCTTCCTGGAAATATGCGATGGTGAGAGGGCCGTAGACGAGTGAGATACAGGTTTTTTTCCATGTTGCCGGATATCCAGTATTTAATTGTCTCCTATGTCTAATCTTTGGAGGACATCGTCTCGCTGGCGGAACATGGAGAGGGGAAGATGTGATGAGTCGAGATGCCAACTTCAGGAATCGTTTTGCTGTCTTGTGGTGGTGTTTTCCGGGGTATAAGAATTTGTTTGTAAAATTTCCTTTTTTTACGATTCGTATGGCAAGGCTGAAAGACTGATTACTCTATACAGTATTCCCGCTCCCCATAACTACTACTCCCTCCCATAGACAAAAAAAAAACATTATTGTTCATGCAGTGTCTTGGATACATATAAAGTGCACATGCGACACCCGGGAAATTACAAAGCTCGGGATCACTTACAGCAGCGGAGGTGCTCAATGTCGTACCCAACAGACGACAACTCGACTTTGGCTACTTCGAGGTCCTCATACGGCACCATGCGAAGATATTGGCGGATTGGTTAGGTTGTAGGCTGTGTGCCGCGCTATCAAAATTCATTGTAGTATGGACGGTGGTAGTAGTTGTCTATAGGGAAGCAGAAACTGTGGAAGGGAAAGAAGGGGTGAAAGGAGCTGATATGGCAGCCATGGTTGTAGTTATAGCTATGGAAGTGTAAGAGACATTCTGTCGAAGATGAAAGTACCATCTACCTGGGTATCAAACACCATTGTCAGTGTCCTCAAATCCATATACCCGGGTATATACCGCCTTTCCGCGTTCGGAGGACAAGCTCAATCACCAAAAGCAAAAGCCAAAAAAAGAAACATCACATTCCAGATTACCTTCCTACAGCCGACGGACGAAACAACAAGTGAAAATAGTAAATTTATTACCACTTCCAAAATCATTCCCCCTATTCCTCTCTCAACCACGGGGAAGAGGGAAGGGGCTAAGTATCTATCACCGTATCACACACAAACTACCTCTTTAATACGCACGATAGCATCTGACGATAAAACAGCTATTACTGCAGTAAAAAGGAAAAAAGGAAAAAAAGGAAAAAAAGGAAAAAAAAAAAAAGAAAAAAAAAAAAAAAAGAAAAAAGGAAAAAAAGAAAAAAAAGGAAAAAAAAAAAAAGAAAAAAAAAAAAAAAAGGTTATCTAGCCACGCAAAAAAATCAAAACAAACGAGACCCCAAGGCTACTGCGCGCCTCTTCCGGCACCTCCTGCGCCTCCGCCCATCAAGTTCTTCGCCCTGTTTCCAAAAGACGTTAGTTTATTTATTTATTTTATATATATATTTTTCAGATAAGCAAAATCGGAGAGGGGTAAAACCTACATTTCTGCAATGCTAGGATCGTTCATCAGGCTCGACAAGTCCGGCATGCCTCCAGATCCCCCGCCAACACTGTCCATCATATCCCTAACCCTCGGATTATTCATCATGCTCTGCATCAGCCCCGGATTGCTCATCAAGTTTTGAGCCATCTGCGCAAACATCGGATTATTCATGATGCTCCCAAAATCGGGCATCCCTCCTCCTCCGCCTCCTCGCCCACCACCAAACATTCCCGCCAAGCCCGCAAGGTCCGGCATTCCTCCACCTCCACCGCCGGCAGCCCGGGTATTGTCATCTTTAACAACTGCCTCCTCCTCGTCAACTTTCTTCTTCGCCGTCTCGTAGCCCCGTCTCATGATATCGCTGCCACCATTACCTTCAGCGTCGATACCAGCTTTGTACGCTTCCATGGCGCCGCGAGCATCACCCTTTGCGAAACGCGCGAGTCCGAGACGCGACCAGGCTTTAGTGTATTTGGGATCTGCGTCGACGGCGACTTGCGCATCCTGGATAGCCTTATCATATTCGCCCATCGAGGAGAATGCCGCCGCCCGGTTCGAAAGATAGATGGGGTTCTTGGGATCCAGTGCCAGTGCTTGCGTGTACAACTCGACGGCCTTAGAAAAATCTTTCTTTGACATGGCCTGGTTTCCCTGAGCCTTGAGGTCCTCCGCCTGAGCTTTTCCCTCCGCTGTGAGCTCGTCCGCTTTCTTTTCCGAGGGCTTGGGCGAAGGCTTGGGCGAAGGCTTGGGCGAGGATTTGGCGGGAGTCGCCTTTGATTTCATTTTCTCAAAGACGCCATAGATCGACGCCAGGGACTGGCCACCGAGAGCGTCGGCCATGGCTTCTTTGTCCTTGGGGTCGACCTTGAATACGTCTGAGATGCATTGCGAGGCTACTTCCAGGGAGTCTTTATCTTCGCTGGAGAGGGTGGCGTTGTCCGAGGAGGTGTTGAGGAAGTCGATTATGGCTAGGGCGAGCCGCTTTTGGGACTCGGAGGTCTGCAGGTGTTAGTGCTGGTGAGAGGAGGTGTGCGGTGGGGAATAATACCATTTTGAGATCTTTTGTAGCTCGAGTGTTGGAGACGATGGGGTTGAAAAGTTACGAGGAGCTGTTGTTGGAGAGGGGGGGTAAGTGGCGGTGGTGGGGCTGGCGCTAAGCGTGGAACGTTCTGGACGCCTCAGTGGTAGACGCGTGACATAGGTGACTTGGAAAGATGCTCGAAATTTCATATCATGGCTATTGAAACCAATCAATTGCATACAAATTTAATGCACTGGATTTACAGGTACTCGAGCACACTTTTGCGGATGCCTAATCGGAGGATGAAAGTGAGACTAGGTTATTTAGCGAGCAGGATCATGAAAACGCACTCGGTGTGCTATATATGGCACACTAATATTGCACAGGGGCATTACCCTCAGCGCCATTACGGCAGCCAAAACAAAGGTGATACTACTGATAGGACGTCTTTTGGTGTACGAGAACTTCATTCACACATTTATTTAACGGGGAAAGCTCAAAGCGAGCATGTGACTCCAGTGATATATGGCTCATAAACTCACACATAAACTAGGTATAGAGTACATTCTCCAATACATGCTTCCCTTATATATGTCTCTTCCTCTCCCTCCTCTACTAACTCTATGTAAAAAGGAGAGCTTGTACATGTTTATTATACCTCAATCCCGCAATCTCGACGCTCCCGACAATCTCGTCAATCTCTCTCACCTCCTCGTCGGACATCTCAACAACCTTCGAATTCTCCTCCACCCTCTCCTTGGTCGTAGCTCCGGGAATCGGCACCACCTCCGGGAAACCATTCCGCCCACTCTTACTCCTAACCCATGCCAACGCCAACTGCGCATTGGTAATGCCCTTCCGCTCCGCAATCGCACTAACCTTCTCGACAAGCTCCAAATTCTTATGAAGGTTCTCCGGCTGGAAGCGATCGAAAGAAAGTCTAAGATCGCCCTTAGGAATGTCTTCAAAGGATTTGATCTGACCCGTCAAAAATCCCAATCCTAGTGGCGAATACGCAACGATCGGGATCCCGAGTTCAGCACATGCTTCCACAACGCCGTTCTTCAGGATTTCTGTCTCCCACAGCGAGAACTCGACCTCGACGCTCGCGATTGGGTGCACTTTGTGTGCACGTCGGATCGTGGTCGCCGACACTTCCGACAGGCCTATGCCGGAGATCTTGCCGGCTTTGACATATTCTGCGATGGCACCGATGGTCTCCTCGACGGGGAAGCGGGGATCCATCCTCGCGCATTCGAAGATGTCGAGGTGCTTTTTACCGTCGAGGAGACGAAGGATGTTATCGATGGACTTTTGGACGTCGGCGGGAGAGTTGAGAGGCTCTAGAGTTTGCAGGTTGAAGGCACCTTTGACCGAGAGGACTACTTTAGAGGCGTCGGCGGGGTACTGGGTGAAGTAGCGGTTGAGGAGCTGGAGGTTGAGGGTTGGGTCCGGGGTGCCGTAGAATTCGCCGGCGTTCCAGAGGTTGGCGTTGTTGGCGAGCGCCGCCTGGAGAATGTTAGTACGGTTCTTGCTGGGTTTGGTTCAGTATAGTGGTGCTAAGGTAAAGTACCTTCATGGCTGCAAAAGCTTGGTCGTCGGGGGTCTGCTTTGTGCGCCAAGTGAGGCCCATAAGGCCGTAACCTGTGGGGCCAATTTCTTTTCCGCCAATTGAGGGCATTGTTGTAAACTTGTATAGGAAAGCCGAGTTACAGAGAAGGTATCAGGAAATGCTGTGTCCTGCGCCGCAGAGCGAAATGCTGATGAGGGACAAGAAGCAACTGCCAACTTATATACATACCCTCTGCTCCATCATTGCCTTCATTCCGCAAAAGTAAAATCCGTCTTTCCCTCTACTCTAAACCCGAGAGGGGTCTATTCGATACCGGATAAAGCCTAGTACCGGACTTGGATCACATTTTACTTTGTAATACATTGAATAAACCCTCCGACGGTAACAAAATTACTCCGCATGATCAGTAATTGAAAATACTAGAAACATCTGCTCGCTGTAGAGTGCTCTACATGTAACAGTACCCGTGAAAATTGTAGAATTCGCACCGAATCCCGCCGGAATTGATGATCGAAACAGAACTTAAAAGAAGAGAGAAAAAATTGTATTCACTATCTAAGGGCAAGCTGCATTGAACTTTCCATTTCGATCACTTGCAATGTGGACGAGGCGTTTATACTCGATTAGGAGCCAGGACATAGTCACACATTGTAGGAGCGTCAGGTGTGTTCCTTCATTTGCTAAGCACTATTAGGGTAACCTTCATATAGCTATGAAGGTTATCGGTTGCATTTGCTTACATAGACTCAACCTGTAACGGAAGACTCATAAAGGATGTAGACACAAGTGTTGGCACAAGAAGCTTCACAAGAGGGTATTGATGAGTGAACTCAGATATCTCAACCAGTAAGCTAGAACTGCTCATGTTTTCACTTTTATCGCAGAATCGAGAAAGATAAAAATCTTCAGATGCAAAATAGCAAAGTATATTTTTAAGGCTCGTAGATGGTACAAGACTCAGGTTGAAGGCTAGAGAGAAGATAAAAAACATAATACCTTGCTCATCCACTCCCTCTTAAATACCTAACTCTAACCAAGAGATTACTCAAGGAATTACAAAGGAAAAGAACCCCATAGAAACATTCCATTACAAATTCCCACATGCTATTTTAAATTCACTAGAAGTTGATCGAAATATTTTATCAGGAATTAGCTTGTATTCTGGCAAGATCTTCTATACCTTCTAGGGAAAATACCCCCTTTAGTCATGTCCTCCTACAACAAGGCTAATTGGTATATCATGATGAGATCGAGGTGACAGGTCCCATCATCAATCATGTATAGCTAATCCCATGTATATTATATTATCAAAGCCTCACTTTGCTTAGACAGAGCTCAGTGGTGATAATGCTCATCATATAGTCCTGTGGCTCAACTTAGGGGAAGAGGTACTCACAGATTCCAATATAACCTTTCTCATTTACCAGGAACTAGGTTCTGCACATAACCTAGTACCTAGGAAGACCATGGTTACTATGTTCTATAATACAACCAGTAATTAGGGAATCATGTATAGTAAGTGAAAACTCACTTACACTACAAAACCTTTGACCAACTATGTAAACATAGTATTAAGGTATGGTGTGAGCAGGATTTAAACCTACAATATTTTGTATTACCATATAATGATATTAGGACAGCTATACTACTGGACTATCCTTGCCCCTATCTAATAGCAAGTTGTATTGAATGTCCTATTTCAATGACTTGCAATATGGATAGTTTATTTATACTCAATTAGGAGCAAGGATGTAGTCATACATTGTAGGAGTATCAGGTATGTACCTTCATTCACTAAGGACTATTAGGGTAACCTTCGTATAGCTATTGAGGTCATCGGTCACATTCGCTTATGGAATTAACTAGTAATTATAGAAATATATATAGTTAGGGAAAACTTGATTATGCTATAAAACTTATGACCAACTAGGGAAACATAGCATTAAGGTGTGGTGTAAGCAGGATTTGAACATACAACACTATACATTACTATACAATGATAGTAGGATAGCTATACCACTAGACCATCCTCACTCCTCTAAGAACAATCTGTAATTAACTTCCCATTTCAATCACTTGCAATGTGGACAGGGTGTTTATCCTCAATAAGGAGCAAGAACATAGTTACACATTGTAGGAGTATCAGGTATGTACCCTTATTTGCTTCCTCTAAGAGTAAGCTGCAATTAACTTCCCATTTTGATCACTTGCAATGTAGATAGGGCATTTACACTTGATGAGGAGCAACCTATAAGAGCAAGCTGCAATTAACTTCCCATTGTGATCACTTGCATTGTAGATAGGGTATTTATACTCAATGAGGAGCAAGGACATAGTCACACATTGTAGGAGTGTCAGGTATATGCCTTCATTCGCTAAACCTATAAGAGCAAGTGAAAAACCTCCTCTTATATATTTATTTCTAATTACGCCAAAACATGCATGTGAACCCTAAACATGACTTCATTCATTCACCAATCGACTATCTGCCTATACCCTTAACCCTATCTTGACCATGTGGTCATTCCTACAGCAATGATCAAGAATACCGTGTAGAGATTTGTACCCTTTCAAAGGTAATTGCAGTTATAACTAATCGTTAGAAGCATGTCTTCGACGTAAAACAAAACCGTATTCGGCATGGCAATGTAAGGCCAGAAAAGTACTATCAAATACCAGAACGCTTTCAAACAGAAGCGGAAGAGTGGGATGCTAAGGTAAAAAGGAGTTAGTAAAGGTTAGTCCTCTATTCTCTCTACGGCTTGTAACTCAGTAGACACCCTGTAACACCGGTTGATGATGAAGGAATTACAAAGAAGAATTGTTAAAACAACGCACCAGAATAAATGACATATCTATAATTCTCTTTTCATTTTATGAGCAGCGATCGTACAAATGTTAGTACATGTACAGTTATGGACATAAATGTCCAGATGCTTAGTCAGCAGCACTTTGCGGTGATTTCTCCATTTCGAACTTCGTGTAATTTGTAAATCGTGAAAATTATTATCTACAATGTTTTTTTTAAAAAAAAAAATTTACGATGCCTCCATCTCAAAACAAAAAATAAAAAAAATTCTTGAGCCAAAAGCCGAACCCAAACCTAAACGCAAATCCAAACCGAAACTGAAAACAAAGCACCGAGGCACCACACTAGCTGGGTATGGTACGGTGATTACGCTTTGAGGTGAAGGTTACTCCGTCGCGGAGATAGCCGCGTAACTCCGAATTCCAAAATCCGAGTATCCCGATACATGTGCTCGAGACCAAGACATACACTATGAACGCCCCCCGTCCGGCGGCCGAGAAAAAGGTTGGTGATAGGTTAAAGTGATACCTAGTCCACCTAGCTTGGATGCAACGGCTTAGCTAGTGATTCCTAGCCCTTCTCCTCAGCCTTTATAGCCTTCCTGCACCGTTGCGCCCGAGCTAGGTGGGCTAGGTATCTCTATTCCCTAGCAGTAACCTTTTCTGGGCGGCCGGATGGGGAGCATTTGCAGTGTATGGGATTTTACTTTCAAGAGGAAGGAAGTCTTGGTCTCAGTCACATACTGTATATCGGATCAGGCGGATTTCGAAATTCCGCTATTTTTGCAAAGGAATATCCTTTACCTTGGAATGTAATCACCGTACCATGTTCATCTACTGTGGTTTCTCAGCGCTTTGTTTTGAGTTTGGGTTTAGATTTGTTTTTAGGTTTAAGTTCAACTTTAGACTCAAGGGTTATTTGTTTTTTTTGTTTTTTTTTTTCAGATGGAGGCATTGTAAGTTTTTTTTCAAACGTTGTAGATTTTCACAGTTTACAAATTTACAGGAAAGCTGGGAAATACGTGAAGGCGTTGCGAAGTGACCCCAAAGCGCTGCTGACTAAGCATCCGAACAGTTACCTCCATAACTGCACATTTTTATGGTGTTTTGATATACCGGATGAAAAAAAGCACTCAACTCTCATCCGGCATATCAAGGTGTAGCTGTACTCACAGCTCCAACCAGTTTCTGGACAGCGTTAAAGATTGTATGTATCGCTACGGTTCATGAATTCTGGGAAAAAGTGTGGCAAAAAAAAAATGATCCACCGGCTAGTGTAATTCCTAGCTACGATCTTACTATATATATAAAAAAAAGTTCAGTTCATAAGTGGCAGTTACTATAACGACTTTCAGGCGCGTGTTAGCAGAGTGTTGGAACATACGAGTACATATAGAATAAAATTTAATACAAGCAGTGGTTCTAGCGCCCACAAGGAACATGGCTGTAAACCATCGTAGAGCTGCGAAGACTTCTATCCGATGCCGCGAAAGTCAGAAAAGAATAAACTCGAGAAGTCTCTTAATGCCTATATGCAGGCTGAGGACCTTTTGAGTGTAATCGTTACTGACTCAGCTCCTCTCTCC
>JABYPW010000550.1:0-24029 GCA_016880775.1 Phymatotrichopsis omnivora | reverse complement strand
ACCCCCCCCCCCCCCCCCCCCTTCCCTCCTCCCTCTCATTCACATGTCATTTGCCTATCATGCCCGAGTCCCGACACCCCCACAATCCTAACCTCCACAACACTCATGCCGTGCCGTCAAATCCCCCGCTATACCTACAATACATCTGGCGCAAGTTACAAAATAGACCATACAGGTCGCCGACCACCACAACGTCCTTCGAACGACTCCGAACCGCCCCACCGCGAATGGTTGCCGGAAACAATCACCCGAACAGACATGGTAGATGTAATCCCCATTCCGATGATTGCCCTGACACTGCCTCCGATGGCGTTTGTTACAGGAGACAGCACATGGAATTTGTCAAGGCATTGACAAAACATCAAGACGGAAAAGGTATAACAGAGAATGCTGCGGGGTATTGTGAAAAACAAGGGAAAAACAAGGTAAGTCACACGACACTATCTAGCTCTGTGCCGTGGAATAAACCCTAGATTCACAGAAACAACGAATTCGAACTAGCTGGGAATGTGCATATGAAGCCTCTGCCCTCTTCGCAGGCCTTGCAATATTTCCCTTCGTGGATACCCCTGCAAAATCCTACGACTTAAAGCACTTTCAACCGCCTGCTCATGCAACTTTCCCACTATGAGCCATGATAATGGATGAAACTCCCTCTCTTGTGCATGTGCGTTGTACATCCCCATTCGCACGTCGTGCACTCCATAGCGTGAATTGTACACGCTAAACATGTATTTTGCACCCCATTACGTGCGCTGTGCAACCCACTCGGCTGTGATGTTTCATTTTAAGTTAGATTTGAGCGATGGGAGTTTAACTTGAAACGTCGTTTGATGCATATGTTCCGACCGAATTACCAAGTTGAGCACATGGGCAATCGGTTGACCGAACTGCGAGCCAGTGCAATCCACAATCAATTCAATGCCATATGTAAACGCTGACTTCAAATAAAGCTCAGTACATACATGTAATTTGAACATTGTTAAATTACTAACAGGAATATTGAACTATTTACTCATGCTCATGGCAATGCTCAACGCTTCCAGCTTCTCTGTAGTTGAAAATCAAAGCTTACATTTGAAATAACTTTTCCTAATGTAGACAATAGTTCAATAGTTAGTACACATTCTAAGCTATAAAATTGATGCAGATTAATTAAAGTTAACAATATACACAAAGCGTTTAACATTTAAAATTAGTTTTTGTTGACAACTTCATTTGGTTTGAAACCGGTCAACCAGTTTACCAGGTGCCTCGGTTGAAAACCTGGTCAGAAAATATCTCATCTTCACATGCTGCAACAATTTTAACAATGTAATAAAAAATATAGACTACACATCCCTATATAACTGGGTTCTTTTAAGAACCCTTTTTAAATGTGCTTACACATGTTTTTTACACTTTTAAAATGGTACTATTTTGGGGGGGGAGGCATTAAAATTCCATTACTCTAGTTTTTAGTGGAAAAATGTAGGTGGATTAGATGTCAGTTTTCAACCCAAAATTATTAACGTATGGTACCGGGAAGCGAGACATTACGAGGAAGCGAGACGACGCTGCGCAACAAGGGGTGACGTTTCCTTCACAACTACGTATCGCATTAAATAGAGAGAAAAATTACTAGACAGATGAAACCAGGCAAAAAATTCTACATTCTCAGATTAACGAATTTCTAAAAATTGATAGAGTTATTTTTGAAAACAGGCGAGAATTACGGCCTTAAAACAACCCCACCTACCCCGGAGAGCATGAATAGGTTTGCGGAGCGCAATTTTGTAGCTATTGGGTTTAGATTTTTCGAGAGTAGGGTCGCTGGAGGCATCGTAGGACATGAGTATCGATCACGTGACAGTGAGCCTGCTATGTGATATGGTGACCTCTTTGGCCCAAATGCAATCCCAAGCACAGAGAGGACCAGAAAAAGTGGTCAAAAACTAGCTCACCAGACTCCCGGCTCGTCACCAAAACCTTGCTACAAAATATGTGGCTCGTTTAGACCGTCGACGTATTACGCCAGTAGTCATTGAACGATCTGGGATCATTTTTTGGAAGGTTGGCAAGGTTATTTGAAAAAATAATTTACAGCTATACCAAATCTTTAACTTAGATGAAAAAGGGTTCTTAATGGGGGTTTCAATTAGTTCGAAGGTGATTTGCTAGAGGGGACGCAAGAATCCACGAGTTACGCATGATGGGTGGGTGAAATGGTTGTAGCGTAAGCCGTACGTACTGTTGGCTATTCACTTCCGCCATTTATTTTGTACAAAGGTAGTGCACATTATATGGGTTGGCACATCGGCGTGGATATTGGGGAGAAAGATACCATGTCTGCTTGCTATCTAAAGGGTTGGACAGATGAGGGGCTTTGGTATAAGTGGTTAACGGAAATGTTTGATCCACATAGAAAGCAAAAAGTTGATGATACACTGGGAACACTTATCGTCGATGGCCATACCTCGCATATTCACTTCGATTTTTGCAACTACTGCCTCGAAGATTACATCAATCTTTACTTTTACCTTCTAATATACAAACCTCCTTCAACTTCTTGATGTTGGATTATTCGGCCCTCGTCAGCATTACTAGCAAGGGAAACTGGAGGAGTTGACGACCTCATGCGAGTAACTAACGCTTCAATTTGAAAGAGTTTATTCTATCCATTATTCATTCAAGCTCTCAAGCAGAAGTATACAGCTACAATATTATCCATGCATTCGAAGCCACCAAGATTATTCCTTTGTGCCTGAAACTTGTCCTGGGCAACTTGCAACACCGACTCCCCCTACCTCAACCAAACAAACCTTTCTAGCTAACCTTGGGCACACACTCACAGCAAGCATGAGTTACGTCTTTGGACCAACTAGGCCCTCTCATTTGTACGAAACGATACTTCAGTAGGTTTATTTTGTGCGATTGTTGTACTAGTTTTGTGCGATTGTTGTACTAGTTTTGTGCGATTGTTGTACTAGAACGCTTCTCCCATACTACCGAGGATGCCTTAACTGTAAATGATATCCACGCACATGCCATTCACCAGATTAGGGCAAAGTACCAGGAAGTTAAGGTTAACAAAAAGGATAAAGGTGTACTCTCAAAGAATGGGTTATTACCGTTGAGGACATGGTTGGGTTGCGAGAAGAAAGAGAGGCCAAAGACGAGGAAAAGTTTCAAAAGTGTGAGCCATAGCCAAAAAAAAAGCAAAAAAAAAAAAAACAATAATTACTGGAGAACCAGCGAGAAAGGCACCGATTAACACAAAAAAGCATGTTCAGTGTTCAAATCCCGATTCCGAAGTTGATATCTTGAACTCGGGGTTGGGGGCAGTAGAGTGGTACGAGCAAGAATTACACCAAGCTCACTAAGATGCCCCCAGCGATCCCACCCTCCTCTGATCCTCAACACCCCCGAAAACAAAAATCGATGACTACCCGACCAGCCATTACAGATGTCTTTATGTTCTCGGAAGTAGGCAAAGAGTTGCGGCTATGGAAAAGAGGGTTATTTAAAACCAGTGTTTTTCTTCTGTTTCCCAAAATAACATTCCCAATTTTCAGAAATCCGTTAATCTGGGAACGTGGAATTTTTTGCCTGATTTTATTTGTCTAGTAATTTTTGTCTCTATAATGCGAAATGTAGTTATGAAGGAAATATAATTTTTTTGTTGTTGCGCGGCGTCGCCTCGCTTCCCGGTGCTATACGTTAGTCCCTACCCTCTATTTTATATAGAAAGCACTAGCTGCAAGTGTAAAAAACGTACTAAATTTTTTTGATGCTAATATAAACACTTCTTCCTAGTATAGAGTTTCTCAGATATTTAATATCAGAATCTACTATGTATTTCATTTCAACTAAGAGTTTTACTAGTAATGTCAGTGAATACTTGTTACTAATAGAACTCCTACTCTACTATTTTCTACAGAAAACTTTAGCAGTTTAGCACAAATCTTGGCAAAAATATTCTAAGTTACTAAGTTTGAATATAGTACTTGTATAAATAAGGCATTTTCTGCATAGACTTCAGACTTTATACTTAGATACCCTCTTGAAGATTGATGTTAGTAAAATATAGTTAATAGAAATTAATTCTTTGTAACTGAGAAACATTCATGTAGAACTTTCACCTATTTTATCACCAATTACATGTAGTTAAATAGCTATCAGTATTAAAGACTATATGTTATCTGATAATTGAGAAACAATAGCATTTCCTAAATGCCTTTCTTGTTTTAAACTAAGTAGTTAAAAATAATTTTGTGAAAAAAAGAAAGTAGGTTATCAGCTAGAAGCTATAAATGTTGAAACAAAAGAAAAAAATTCAAAAAGGAAATAAGTAGCCTATGATCCAGATCTAAAATTTAAACAAATACAAAAATTTATCTAAATCCTTAATTTATATAACTTTCTAGTAACTCTTTATAGCTTTTTATATATATATATATATACAAGGGTTCAAATCCCACTTGTACCACTCCTTAATACTATGATTTCCTGGTTGGTCATAGGTTTTATAGTGTAAGCAAGTTTCCCTGGACTGTATATAGTTCCCTAATTACTGGTTGAGTCCATGTATGCAAATGCAACTGATGAATACAATAGCTGTATGAAGGTCACCCTGATGGTGGTTAGTAGATGAAGGTGTATCCTGATGCTCATATGTATGTAAATATGTCTTTTTCTCTTAATTGAGTGTACATGCCCTGTTTATATAATAGTGACTGATAGGAAATCAAAATCCTATATATATATATAAGCAGATAAAGGTATGTCCTAATGCTCCTATGTATATGACTATGTCTTTGCTCTTAATTGAGTGTATATGCCCTATCCATATAATAGTGACTGATAGGAAATCAAAATCCTATATATATATATATATATTAAACTAGAGCTTTAAATTATTTAAAACTATATTAACCTTCCTTTCTGATAGCTATTATAACTAATGGTATAGAAGATTTGGAAACATTATAGCCTCCTGACCACTATAGTTTCTAACCATGATCTTAAGTTCTAATCCTTTTGGGGTTATGTAATAGATAATCTTGGGGTCAATTTATCAATGAGCACTGCTACTCACCCCCAAACAGATGAATGAGCTAGATAGCTTAACCAGGTCTAGGAAACCTATCTTTATACCTATGTTAACTTCTAGCAATTAGATTGGAATTTTTTTCTCACTGTAGCAGCATTTGAGTATAACTGGGCTAAGTTATCCTCCACTGGGGTGTCCCCCTTTTTCACTAACTTTAGCTATCATCTTTTGCTTGATGTAAGCCTAAACCATCACCACCTATCATAGAAGTGAGACCATCCAGTAACATCTTTTCACAGTCCAGCAAAAGATAGTTGCATAGTACAACAAGTGTTACTAGTTCTCCCTAGAGGACAAGCCAGTGACTACATCCTTGTTAAGTATGATAATATAACCCCCTTTTTTCCTTCCTATAAACTTGATCCCAAAGTTTACTGGCCCCTTTGAGATAATCAAACCCATCAGATCTCAGGCTAACAATCTCAAGCTTCCTTTCTTTCAGAAGACCTAGCCTGTTTTTCTCTTTCAGAAAACTAGTAGGTAGAGTATTAGGTCTTGTAGGAAGAATATCTGCAGGATGAGGGGTATGGGGAACCTTTACAGTCACTGCTAGTATTACTGTAAACCTATCAATGCTCTATTAACCTTATGATAGGCCTATCCACAGGCAGAGTCAAAAGTTACTGAGTTAGAGGAGGCTCTACTATACAAGCGGAAATGGAGGAATTGAGGTATTTACAGTTACTCTTTGGTCTACAGTTTTATTTCCCTTTAATTCAGTAGGGTATCACTATTGTGACCATTGTATACTCCTGAGTCCCCTTTAAACTCTATTGAGTTGGGATGAGTTCCCCCTATGGGTTGAAGGAAACTGCTCTCTACTCTCAGTTGCTCTTAGAGGGAAAAGAGGAATCGATATAAAGGTAACTCCTATATGCATAGAGACCATGAACCTTAGAAGGGGTATAGTATTATAAACACTGGTAGTTATCATGCTATTGATTCCTGGCCTACACTATGATAGAGGTTATACTTAGATTATCACTATGTAAGTATTACTATCTCCACCCTTGACCATTGTATTAAGTGCTCTGGAGAACAATCCTTTGTCACATAACTTTATAGCATAGCATAGGTGCAGGAAGTCAGCAATATGGTTACCACATAATTAGCTATAACCATCATACAATATTGGCCTAGTTAGATATGGGGTCATGATCGCATGATCAGACTTATATCATAAGAGACTAGTACTAAATGCATGTGAGGTGTTATGAACCCCCATAATGGTCATATCAGCTATACCTGGTCTGCACTATGATAGAGGTTACCTTTAGAATATCAACATGTGAGTATTGCTATCTCCACCCTTCACCATTGTGTTAAGTGCTCTGGAGTACAATCCTCCATCATATGACCTTGTGGTATAGTGTGGTATAGTGTGGCTTTGCTGTAAGCCTTGACTAAGTATAGAAAGTCAGCCCTATAGTTACCATATAATCAGCTATCTGCATGATGCAATATTAGCCTAGTTAACTATTAGGTCATGATCTGGCAACTGACTCATATCATGAGAAACTAGCATTAAACTGAAGTAAAGCCTGTGAGAGTCTTAGGTGATCATAGTCAAATCGAGTACTAATTATGTCCTGTCCTTTCTGGATTGTTCTACAGGAATTGGTGATTATTAATCAAAGGGTAATATAGATTGTAGAATGGTTTCATCAGGTTTCTATTTTATTTGTTATCTCTTTGTCATCTTAGGTGAAGGAATGGTATATAAGCATACATCTGATCTACCTTGTATTTCACAGGCTTCTCAAGAATCTCGATCCCTCCACCACCTTGGGGTGAAGAACCTCCTCACTTAGCGAGATCCTCTCTTGCAATGACCTTTGAGATACATCATCATTCCTATTCAGAAAAGCTGCGACAATGGTCGCGCACCCACGAGCGAACAACTAGACAGCGCGATACAGTGTCCTGTAGGTTACGAATGGTACTCACTGTTAACGGGTTGAGAGCCCCCCTCAGTGCCACTCACCTAATTCGCGACCATACTGTATACCGTGTAGACGGTTGTTCATGATGTCTCCTACACCCCCCCACTCTTGCTTAGGAAACAGCGGTGTCCTACCCTACTTTCACATGCTTCCTAGGCAAGAAGTGGCTGTAAAACTGCCTACCCCGCTAGACAACATATGCCCAGGGCACCCACCCCCCCTGCGATGCTCTCAGAGCTCCTAGGAGAGGTGTTCAGGCCTCCCAGAGTGTCACACCCATTAACTGAGGACGCAGCAGCATCTGACCCCCCCCTTTTCATCGGTCGCGGCGAGCGACCACCCCTTTCCTGTGATAAGCGACTGGACGATTCTAACGGTAGTCCTAAGGAGGGTAATCAGCGATTTAACCTTATGGTCTTTAGGTTAACAGTATTCGGACACCGATTTCCACTAAGCCTATTGTCATATCTGTCGGTCAGGTCTACGGTCAGTGGAGGTGGAGGATTTCTTTTGTTTAAAGGGTAATGTGAATGGCAGGAGCGGAGGATTTCCTTTGTAAAATTTTCTGTCTTGGGAAAGGCAAGCAGCCAGAGTGGAGGATCATCCTGTACCCTTATTTATGTTCTTTCTCTTAGTTGAGTGTAAACACCCCACTCAGGGTATGGGATGTAAAATAACAAAAATGAGAAAATCAGATAAGTCTACCTTGTATTTCATGACAATAATCTAGGCTAAACTGGCCAAGTCTAATAGGAAGGATAAGTCTACCACCATAGGGTGAGTTTAGTATCTTCTTTCTACCTTATTTTTGCTCCTTACTATTCTGGAACTTGTTTCTTTTCACTTTGGTAAAGTGTGGAGGAATTTGCATGTTTCTCCTTCTCTCTTCCCTTTTTTTTTTCACTCAATCATATAGTCTGTGTAGGGAGTTTTCCTTTCATTGCTTTAAAGTTCCCCTAGTGATTGTTTTTCCCTGTCTAGCTTTTGTACATAGTTGTCTGCATTTTTTCTTTTCAGCGCAAGTAGTGGAGGATTTCTTTTTAGGTTCCGAGGCAAGTAGGTAGAGGAGGATCCTATCCCTTTCAGTTATATTCTTGCTTTTAGTTATGTGTAAATGTCCTACTAGAGGGGACAGGATGTAAAAAACTAGCTTAGGTAATATAAGTAAAGTCTACCTTGTATTTCCTTCTTTTCTTCCTTCTTCAGGACATAGCTTCTTAATCTTCTCTAGAATCAATATTATGAAAGCCTTTGAGTTATCTTCAAGCCTTATAGAATATATTCATTCTTCTCTCTTTACCTTAAAGTCTACCCTGAACTTGTAGGGAAGATATCCTTCTGGTTGAGATTTTGTTTATCTAAGATATCTGAGTTTACTCAGTAATATTTATGAAGCATGCCTGAGTTATCTTTACTAAGGCTTTACACTCCATATAGGGTAATCCATCATATGAGGCCTGTGAGAGTATTAGGTGATCATAGTTAAATCAAGTAGTAATCACATCCTATCCTTCTAGACTCTCCCATAGGATCTAGTGAATAGGAATCGAAGGATAGTATAGATTGTAGAGTGATTCTCTTTGCTTCCATTTCATATATCATCTCTTAATCATTTTATGTAAAGGAAGGGTTATTTAAGTATGTGTCTTTCTAGTTGTCTTATCTTTCCTTCTGTCCTTCTCTAGCACATAGCTACTTATCTTCTCTACAATCACTATTGTGAAAGCCTTTGAGTTATCTTTGAGCCTTAAAGAATATATTCATCCTTCTCTCTTCTCAAACAGAAGTCCCCCCTGAACTTGGAGGAAAGATATCCTTCCAGTTGAGTTTTTATTTAGCTGAGATATCTAGGTTTACTCAGTAACATTTGCAAAGTGTACCTAAGGTATCTTTACTGAAATCATACATTCCAAATAGGGTGATCCATCATACAAAGCCTCCTATTTCTTCTGGCTATATAAAGGGTTACCCTGACAGTGCTTAGTGAGTTTACTCCTGTGTTATATAACTATATCATATTCAATTAAGTTTGTATAATGCCCTGTCCATACATCAGTTACCCGAGGGAAGTGCAAAGCGTCTTCTTTCTTCTTAACCCTGATAATACTTAGTGAGTTCACTCCTATATTACATAATTATATTATATATGATTAAGTCTTATATAATGCCCTATCCATACATAATAAACCAAGGGAAGATAAAAGCCTTTTCTTTCTTCTCCTGTTATTTCTTTTGATTAATTGTAAACACCCCACTGGAGGATAGGAAAGGTGTAAAACTTTAGTATCAGAAAATATAAAATATTCTTCTTTCTTCTCAGGTAAGGATAGTATAGTAGTATGGCTGTCCTAGTGTTGTTATAGGGTAATGCATAATGTTATGTGTTCAAATCCTATTCACATCACTTTTAATATACCATGATTTGCTAGTTAGTCATGGGTTTTGTAGCAAAGGTGATTTTGCCCAGACTATATATGGTTCCATAACTACTATGGCAGTCTATGTAAGTGAATATAACTGATGACCTCAAATTGCTGTATAAAAGGTAACCCTAATAGTGCTTAGTGAGTTCACACCTATATATGTATAACTATGGCTTTGCCCTCAATTGGGATATACATAACCTGTTTATATAATAGTGACTGAGGGAGATCAAAAGTCTCTTCTTTCTTCTCATGGCTGTATGAAGGGATACCCTGATAGCACTTAGCAACTTCGCTCCTATGTTGCATAACTATGTTATATACAGTTAAGTCTTGTACAATACCCTATATATAGATAGTTAACTAAGGGAACAACAAGAGCTCTCCTTTCTTGTTACATATAATATTGACCGAGGGAGATCAAAAGTTTCTTCTTTCTTCTAATAGGCCTCTTACTTTCTTCTTCCCCTCATATAATGAGCAGAAACTATTGTCAGTACTACATATAATGATGAAAAGACTACACCTATCACTAAAGAACAATAATGCTCTAAGTTGTTTGCCTTCTACCATGTCCCCCAAATAAGACTATGACCTAGTATAGTGACGATGTCCTATAGGGGTGAATGGTATACACTGTAGATGGGTTGAGAACCTACATAGTACAACTTACCCTATTCATTACTGTATCTCACATCGCATAGGAGAGTCTCATAATACCCTATACTAATGACAACAAGTACCTATATCATATCTCTCAGAGCCCCTCTGAGCATTGTCCAGGATATGTATAGTATGAGTCATAGGGAAAATTACTCGTTATATCACATAAGATCAGAATCTAGCCTAAAAAAGATGCCTGAGCAATAAGTGACCACAAAAACTACTTACTCTTACTTATAGTCACATGCCTGGCTAGCCCTGAATAATAGTCACTAGAAGCATAATCAGTATTTCAACCTGTAAATACTGCCTATTGTCATATCTACTAAACAACAAAGGTTGATCAGCTGACTGCCCCATTACCCCCTGCAACAAAATACAAGTGATCGCCAAAAGCCTTGACAAAAGGTATAGTCAGAAGTAGCAAATGATTTGTTTTGTAAAAGGAAAGGGTAATATGAATGGTATGAGTGGAGGATTTCTTTTTAGTCATTCTTTATATCCATCCTATATATTTCAGTTATACTTTTACTCTTTATTGAGATATATACAAGCTACTGGGGATATACGAGGTAAAATAACATAGAAAAGGAAAATAAATATAATCTTCCTTATCAGAGGTAAGGATGGTCTAGTGGTATAGCTATCCTGGTGTTATTGTATAGTAACATACAATATCATAGGTTTAAATCTCACTTACATCACTCCTAAAATACCCCAACTCCCTGGTCGGTCATAGGTTTTGTTGCATAGGTGAGTTTTCCCTCACTATACATGTAAGTGTTAGTGAATACCACCAATGTTCACAATAGTTGTATGAAGGGTTACCCTGAGAGCACTTAGCAAGTTTGCTCATATGTATGTGACTATGACTTTGCCCTTAATTAGGATGTACACAACCTATCCATATATCAGTCACTAAGAGAGATCAAGAGTATCTTCTTTCTTCTCATATCTCTACTTTTAATTAAGTCTAAATTGCCATGCTAGAGGATAGGAAAGATGTAAAACTTTAGTAACAGGGAAATTTAAATCATCTTCTTTCACCTCATGTCTCTGCTTTTTATAAAGTATAAACACCCTACTGGAAGATGGGAAAGATGTAATACTCTTAGGGAAAATTAAAGCCTCTTCTTTCTTCTCTGTCTCTACTTTTTATAAAGTGTAAATGCTGTACTAGAGGATGGGAAAGATGTAAAACTCCTAGGGAAAATTAAAGCCTCTTCTTTCTTCTCCCATATATAATAAACTAAGGAAAGAAACAAGGTCTCTTCTTTCTTCTCTAACATCACTAATGTACAAACCAAGGATATGGCTACTATGGCATATATAAACACTTTAAACTCTGCTACATAAACTGCAAACAAGAACACTACACCATATATAAGAGTTACCTGAAATAACTAGAAGTAAATGACCTCTTTACAAAAGAACTAGAAGATAGGAAAAAGACCTAGCTTAAGCAGGTCAGTCATAAAATTAACATGAATAAAGAATTATAGATGTAGGAAAAAGAGGGAAAAAAAAAATAGGGTATAGACCTATATCTAGTCTTTAAAATCCTACAACACAATTGCTAGAACTCTAGCACCAACCTATAGTCATCATTCGATACAGCAACAAAAAATAAAGCAAAGATTCTCATAGTTTAGGAACTACCAACCTTCAACAATATCCCCATAGTACATAGGAACTGCTAATAATTCTACACCAGTAACATAGAGAAGTCTAGAGTAGCTACCTACATAGCCAAAAACTACCCCATCACACTATTTGTAATAAGGAATGAAAAAGGGAACAACCCAGGTCACAAGACTATTCATCAGCAAAGAAATCTACCTCAATGTTATAAATATATATCTCTACATAAACATCAAGAAAGAAAACCAGGAGTGGTTAAACTCATTCACAAATAGCAAAAACTTCATAATAGGTGATTTTAATTTCCACTATCCTGAGTAGGGAGCAATAATAGACAAGGAAACCTGAAGAGCAGAGCTATTAGTAGAAGCAATGTATGACCAAGGATACTACCTGCTCAATGCACCAGAAACCCCAACAAGAACAGGATACAGAAAATAAAGAGACACTATAATGGACCTTGCATTCCTTACACTATAAGCCATAGAGTAGAACTTGGACTGGTAGATAGCGCTGGACTCAGCCTAGACTATAAGCAAACATAAGGTAATTATCATAACCCTATAAATCCAAGATTCCACAACCACCAAAACAATTATCCTAGACTACAACAAAGTGGATTATCACAAAGTAGGAGGAAACTATAAGGACTAGAAGGTCACTCTATTTGACCCTGTCATTCCATACTAGGAATTTCCAGTTGGTTGTAGTTTTTGTAGTGTAATCGAGCTTTCCCTGACCATGTAAGGTTACCTAATTACTAGTTCAGTCCTTGTAAGTGAATGTGACTGATAACCTTAATGGCTGTATGAAGGGTTACCATAATAGTGCTTAGCGAAATTGCTCATATATATATAGCTATGTCTTTGTAATTAAGTTTATGTACATGCCCTGCCTATACAATAGTGAACTGAGGGAGAAGCATGTCCTCTATTTGACCCTGAAAATGTAGATAAGTAGATAGAAGAAAACATGAATAACCTTATGGATAAAATAATAGAAGGAGGAGTACTCCCAACAAAAACTATTGTCAATAAGACAAAAGCCTAGTAGAATAAAGATCTCACCAATAAGAAAGCACTTAGGAGACTGTGGTATGACTTAAGAAAAACCCTAACAACAATTAGAAAAAGGAACTGTATAGAGAAGAAAAGGCTACCTTCAGAAAGATGAGCCATAAGGTAAAAAAGGACCACTGCAACAAATTCATATCTAAAGTAAACTAGAAAGACCTATGGACTATGCTGTAGTATACAAGGCCCACTAGAGACTACCTACTACTGCCTATCAACAACTTCAGTTCTCTGGATGAAGAGCAAAGGCTATAATAGACCACTACTTCCCATGGGAACCAGATGTAGAGAACCTAATTCCCAGTGCCAGAACTGAAACAAAAACCAGCAACATAATAGACCCAGAAGAGGTTATGTATACCCTCAAAAACACCTCACATCTCACAGCCATGGGACTGGACCAGATCCAGTACACCCTCTAGAAAAACATGTATATGGTACCCTTACCCACTCTACCTAAGATACTGACCCCCCTAATGCAACACAGAGTACACCCCTTAACCTTCAAGAAGACCCTCAGCATCACCATCCCCAAACCTAAAAAAACCTGACCATAGTAGCCCAAACTCATACCAATGCATCTTTTTTATAGACACCATAGGAAAAATCCTCGAAAAAATAATTATGATAATGCTCTCATAACAAGCAATCGATAGTGGGATAATAACACTAAACCAGTACAGAGATCTCCTATGAAGGTTGACTATCAATGCAGTAAATGCAGTAAAGTATAAAGTGTGGATATAGGCAAACTACCATAAAACAGTCATGCTTCTATTTGTGGACATTGAAAAAGGCTTTGACAGAGTAGACTATGACATCCTCATATGAACACTGGAAGAAAAAAGAACCATAGAGTATATAGTCCTATGGGTCAAGTCTTTCCTGATCAACAGAGAGCTAGCCTTCATAGACAAAGCAATGCTATCAAAATTCTTCAATGTATACATAGGCATATTACAAGGATCTGCTATTTCCTAGCTACTGATGAATATTTATGTAGCAGTGTTGATGGAATACAGTGAGGCAGCTTTGAAAACTTTTATTTATATTGATAATCTTTATATTTTAGTAATCAAAGATAGCTTCAAGGAAAGTAGGCTAAAATTATAGACTTACTATACTAATAGGTTGGCAAGATCTTAGGAAGAAAGAAAACTCTCACTATGGGAAGGGAAAACTGAAATGCATTACCTCTATCTAGGAAGGGACAAAGGACCCTCGGTAAAGGTTCTAGGCTAGGAAATAGAACATAGCCCACAAGTAAGGTACCTTAGGATGATAATAGACACAAATTATGGTTACCTGTACTACTGCTACCACAAAGCAGGAAAAGCGAAAGCTGCCCTAAGCAGAATCACTGAACTGTATACTAGAGCCCAAGGCCTGAACCTGTTTATGGCACTAAATATTATCAAAGCAGTCCTCATCCCATTACTCTTCTATAGAGCTGATACCTTTTACCTATACAAGCTCACTCAGATAGCTGTCTGAACTATAAAAAGAACCCTGACTATAGAAGTTATGTAGGCTTGCAGGATGCACAGGTTAGCAGAATAGAAAAAGTGCCTAGTAGAAGTAATATTCCCCCCTGCAGAACTCCAAATAAAGAGGTACTAAGCAAACTACAGCTACCTCATACTCCCCATAATACCAGATCATATGACAGGTAGGCCTATACCTCTGAGAAACCCCTTATAGAAAATAGGAACATTAGCAGCATGGCTAATGCCTAGACATCTCTAACTCAACACCCTCATAGGAACAATTAGAGAAAGTCTCTAAAACTAGGTCCTCTCCAACTACAAGCTCCTACCCCCAGTCAAGATATAGTCAATATTCACAGCAGGAAGACCTAGGGTTATACCCTTACTAGATAAAGACATGGCAATGAAAACATTCCCTAAAGACCTCAAAGAAGCAGACTTAATAATCTACGATGATACCTCTAAGGTGGATGACTAGCACCAGGTAGTATATGCAGTAGTCCTCTACTCTGCAGACAAAGAAGTTCAGTATATCATAAAACCTCTAGGTTCTAAAGTCCCAGTCTTCGATGGAGAACTCAAAGGAATTAAGAAAGCCTTCAAAGCAATGGAATAGTGGTTATAATCAAACATAAAAAGAAGAACATTAATATTCTCCAACTCACAAGTAGCAATTACCGCAGCAGCTAGCCTGTACCCATCGCCTATACAATATATGGTAGAATACATCTTCATAATCAACAAAAGGCTCCAGGACTGAGGTGTTACAGTTCCATAGTACCACAGACTTGCATGATGATATACTAGTACCTATAATACACCTAGTAAGTATTATACCCATTATAGCTACAAGGCTCTAGGTGACTTGTGTGGCTCTACCTTATTGGTCTTACATATAACACCTCTGGTGAAGCACAATAGAGTGACATCCTGTAGTGCAATACCTATATGACCACATGTGATCAGAATATCAGCATGTCATGCAAGGACTTATTCACCCTTGTAGAATGGGTGGCCTAAACAATCTAGCCAGTCATTGTGAGTGCACATGACATGTCAGAGGTCATGGTGATCTGTTGCTTATATGATGCTGATCTTTACCTATCTGAGATAAAGAATCTTCTATGCCTTACAAGATTGGAGATTAGTGATCTTAATATTAGTCATGGATGATCTGTCAGGTTCTATTTCCTTCTATCTCCTTTGTCATCTATAAGTCATTTCTTTAGATAGAATTAGTATTTAAAGCTGGGATGGTTTATGCTCTTTATCTATGGCGAGGATGGTCTAGTGGTATGGCTGTCCTGGTGTCGTTGTGTGGTAACGCGCAATGTTGTGGGTTCAAATCCCGCTTGTCCCATTCCATACCACGAATTACCGGTTAGTCACGGGTTTTGTAGCGTAAGCAAGTTTTCCCCGACTGTGCAAGGTTGCCTAATTACTGGTTCAGTCCTTGTAAGCAAATGCGACCGATGATCATAATGGCTGGATAAAGGGTTACCCTGACGGCGCTTAGCGATGTATCGCTCCCTATCTTAATTAGGCCATTCAATTAAGTTCGCAAATAGTGCCGCCCGCTAGAGAGTGTGACCGAAGGAAAAGAGTATCCTATGCTCTTTATCTAACCAGTTGGTCACAGGTTTTGTAGCGTAAGCGAGTTTTCCCTCACCGTGCAAGGTTGCCTAATTACTGGTTCAGTCCTTGTAAGCGAATGCGACCGATGATCACAATGGCCGTATGAAGGGTTACCCTGACGGCACTTAGTAATGTATCGCTCCCTCTCTAGTTAGGCCATCCGATTAAGTTCACTCAAAGCCGTCCGCTAAAAGAGTGTGACCGATCGAAAAGAGTTTCCTATGCTCTTTATCTACAGTCTCCTCTAGAATCTTGACAACCCCCCCACCTTGGGGTGAAGGTACTCCTTGTCAAAGCCTATATATTAGGCTAGTCTCTCTTTTGTCTAGTAGCATATGACAATCACATTGGATGCTCTAAAGAGTTCCTACACCTTTCGGACTATGCAAAACTGAACTTAGTGAGACCCTTCTCTCATGATGATACTTGAGATACATTGTCATCCCTTTTCAATGATTGCCCAAGGCCTCACCATGTTAAGCTAGTGGGCAGAGCAGGCACCTATGGTCAACCCTGCTTTAAGTGACATTGCAGTATAGGATCGTACTGCCATACCATGTCACTTAATTGAGCTGACTGTCAATGTCGCAACACTCTTAGAGCTCCTAGTAGAGGTGTTCATGCCTCCTAGAGTGTCACACCTAATGAACTGAGGACTCAGCAGAGTCTAACCCCTCTTTCTCTTCGTCACATCGGGCAGCTATTTCCTTCTTTTATATTAAGCAATCGTGTTTACAGTTAGGGAAGGCAGAGGATTTCTTTTGTTTAAAGGGTAATGTGAATGGTAGGAGCAGAGGAGTTCTTTACTTATAGCCTTGTCGCTCACTTTATTTCCTCTTTTCATAGCTAGGCTATCCTATTCAGTTATTGCAAAGCTGTCCTACTATGGGAAGAGTGTAGTTAGCTTTTTAGTTCAGGGAATAAAATGTTCATACTCTTTGTCTACTTACAGGCTTATTCACATCTTTAAAACAGTCCATAACTTTCAGTTCTCAGCTGTTAGTACACATGCACCCTTGTTGCAATAATGTCAAGATGAAATAATCCCCCCCTCTCTATCTCATCCTTCCTCTATGCTATCAAAGAACAAGCGAAAGCCTCCCTCTAAACTCTCTCCAAATTCTTTGTAGACCCCCTATATACTGCACCTGCAGTAGTAATTAGAGAAGATCCACACAAGGACTACTTCATGTACACCTACAATACATAGGTAGAGAAGATCATCATCTTGTCCTAACTAGAATTTTTCTCTCGTACCATGCCTGTACTTCTATAGGCTATTGACAAAGTCCAAGAGGCTGTATCCTCTATCTAGGCTAGCTAAGCAGCCACCTAACAATGCTTTGATAACCTCAAGGCCACCATTACCTGCTCTACCTCTGATAGCACCTTAGCCAAAAGCAGCCCCTACCCCTACTGAATAAGTACTCTAAAACTCAATCAAGAAAATGCAGTCAGGAACAACTAAAACTAGGAAAGCAGTCAAGAAGCTCGCTTCCACACTACCCACCCTACCCTCTACTACAGTGCCTACTACTGCTAATAAGAAAACCTGGGCCTAGGTCATTTCAAAAAACAAAGGTAAGGGTACAGTCACACTGCCCCCCCCCCCCCCCCCCCCCCCCCCCCCCAGTAATGCTATCTGGGCTTCCCTAGCTATTTTGATTCTAAGAACCGGGGTGTAGCGCTCAATCAAGAGCATATAACATAGGTTTAATAGCTCCCACTTAGGGTTAAACTTGCCTCCCCCGCCTCTTTATGTCCAAGTGTGATATCCTGAGCATACCCAAAGGTACGCGGGTAGATATGGCAACAGGCTGAGGAGTCTGTAGATTAGCTTAAGCCGACCTCAGGTTAAACTGTTAATTACCTTCCTTAGAACTACCAGGGTACTTACACCTTAAAAGGTTTGCTGCATTTACTGGCCTTCGTTGATACCCAATTAGACCCCTTAGAGGCAAGTCCTAGTTGCCTCCACCACCGTCATACTCATTAGTACCTACTACTACTCAGCGTTTTGATCTAGGGCGATGGGAGAGAGATACCAGTAATGTGTTAACTGGGCCCTTACTTCCTCGCCTCTAGCTTAGTTTGCTAAGTATACCTCTGTAATATATTTCTCTCTATTATGGAGAACACCACTACCCAACAAGTACTAGCCTATAAGGTGACTATCGAGGAAGCTATATGCAAGTACTTCCCCAACACCACCCCCCTATGCTAAAACTTCCTGCAGAAGAAGTATATCATGTACAATGTGCTAACCCCCATCCCCAATACCTCTGAGGTGGAATACATGATGAAGATAAGAAATGAAATTGAGATGTACAACCATGGAGTACACCTTGCCCAAACCCTAAGCTGGCTGGCATCGAAAGACAAGCTCATCAGCAAAACTGCCTCCTCTATTATTATGGTTACTGTCATCGTCAACAATAACCACTATTGCATCTCCTAGGGACTGTCTATCGTTAACAAGGTATGTAGGACCAAATAATACCTCTCCTTCTCCTATACTACCTAGTGCATGTACTGCTGCCTTTACAGCTACCATCAGCTCCAATGCACATACCCCCTACAGTACCGCCTTTGTGCTGGCCCCCATACCCTCTTTGAGTATACCTACAGCAATGCAGAGTGTAAATGCAAAGGGAGATTGTGTGACTACACTGTAATGAACCGTGGTCATGTACTTTCCTACTCGTTATATTCTCCTTATGTTTCCTATTGTTAGTGATGTTCTTTGGAATTCCACGTTACGAATCATGAATTATCACTCGGTCATGTACAGTCACTCATATTTAGCTGTCTGCCTTGCGGAGGTCATGAGAACAGTGTTTAGATTGAATGACGTATAGAAAAAGGTCATGTGGACGAAACAGGTTTTACAGAGACTGCTCTAGAAGGGAGGCAGTGCTCTTGGCGATTGGTATAAAAGAGAAGGAAATCTCGCGGTCCTGTATTTCTTTCTCTTTCTTCTTTACACAGTATCTTAAGTATACACCTTAGGAATAAAGATTTATTCCCATAAACCTTCAGCACATCGTTGCCTCGCTCAATGCACATCTCTTGTGTCCTCTAAGAGAGTTGTGTATCTTCTTCCATCCTGATTTACCCTAAACCCCTGATACAGACTGAACTTCAGTTGTATCGCTGAAGGAGTTGTCCTTTACATACACGGTGTTCAAATGCACTAACCATATTACCCCTTACCCTACCAATGATCCTACCTGCCCTAATTACCTCCAAGCCCTGGCCAAGAGGAACTAATAGGTAGATAATATTCATGTCACCGCTGCCTAGTTGATGGAATCTTGAATTCCCCCCCCAGCCTCCTCTTTTGATTTGAGGATAGTTATCTTAGTTTACTTAGTAACTATTTCTTTGTGTTGGGTTTTTGTGGCTTCTTCTTTTTTTATGTCTATTTGATTTATATATACTTTTACGTCGTAGTCTTCTAGTTGTTCTAAGGTTTATCTAGCCAGAGAGGAGTAGGGTGGTCATAGCTATTTCTTTTTAGTTTCTTTCTTGATTACCTGTTTTTCCACTTTGTCCTATGATGGGTGCAGTCAGTTGTATGGTTAATTTTGTTATGAGTCTTTTCCTTTGTCTTTTCCTTCTGTTGAGTTCAGTTTAGGGGAGACAGGTGATATGCTATAGTTGTTGACTGCATGCAGATAGCCCAAGTAGCTATAGAAGAAGTAGAGTAGTTACTAAATTGAACTGAATAATCATCATCATCTTTGTCAAGGCTATATGAAGGGTTACCCTGACAGCGCTTAGTGATGTATCACTCCTTCTCTTAGGTAGGCCATTTAATTAAGTTTGTACAAGTTGCTACCCCATAAGAGAGTGTGAACAATGGGAAAAGAGTATACACATACTTTGTCTAGGATGAGGATGGTCTAGTAGTATAGCTGTCCAGGTGTCATTGTATGGTAATGTATATTGTTGTAGATTCAAATCCTGCTTGCCTCATTCCATACCACAAATTTTCAGTTAGTTACAGGTTTTATAGCATAAGCAAGTTTTCCCCAACCATAAAAGGTTACTTTATTACTAGTTCAGTCCTTGTAAGCAAATGCTACCGATGACCTCAATGGCTATATCAAGGGTTACCCTGATGGTGCTTAGCGATGTATTACTCTTTCTCTTAGTTAAGCCATTCGATTAAGTTCATACAAGTTGCTGGCCTGCTAGAGAGTGTGACTAATAGGAAAAGAGTATACAAACTCTTTGTCTACATGCTTCGCAATCTTCTCATTCCTCTTGTTTGAAATATCACGATTATCAACAATTTCAAACTCCAACCTTCATGTGATATCTAGTCATACCTCGTCCCTCCCTCCCTATGCCCTGACTTTTCCTAGAGGTTCCTCTGTGAATTCCTATACACCTCAAATAGTAGAATGAGTTGGAGCACTAAAGAAAATACAGGAGGACCTGCTGAACTCTGAATTCAGCAAACTGCTGGGCCATAATGGCAAAGAAGATAGCATCTTCATAGAAATAACTTAGGCTAGAGCCTATGTAGTATGTATGTAAAATACTACCAACCTACTCACTTTCTTTACAGATGACCTCCCCAAAATCAACCTATCACTAGACATTGTCCACACAAAGCTCAACACCATCATCGCATACTAGCCTGATCTCACCAGTTGAGTAACCTCGCAGGAATTGCAACTGCCCCCGCCCATAACTGAGACCATAGCACCCACTGCTGAGGCCCTGCCGACCTCTCCAGAAGTCCTTGAGTCCCTTAAGGACATACAAAAAGAACAAAAAGTGACTGCAAAAGATCTTAAGAAACTTCACTCAATTGCCACCACCTCTACATCCCTCCATACTCTACAACAAGCTTAGGAAGCTCAAACTTGGGGCCAAGTCATCTCTATAAAACACAAGAAGAAAGCTGGCCTAGTCACCCAAAAGGACCTTCTCCCAACCACCTGCCTTCCCCTCCTACACTACCATACATGCTGTGACCATGAAATAATTGTCGATATCAAGGAACCATCAGCCTTCAGCAAGGATGCCTACATTCAAATCTGTGACTATGTCAACTCAGCCCTCAATAAAGCCTAAGCCCCATCTTTCTTGTGCATCTAGAGATGCCATAACAATAACCCCACTACACTCATCCTTACCACCATGGAAATTGTTACCGCTGCTACCATCCTTGCCTACCAACCCATTATCACCAAAGCAGTTAGCACGTTTAGGGAAGTGAAGGGTATTAACCACAACCACACATGGAAAAAGTACATTATCCATGCTATTCCCACCACCACCAACCTCACAACTGTAGGACAAATGTCATATCTCCACTAGGAGATAGAATGCTACAACTCCAATGTTACCCTTGCAATAACCCTATAGTGGCTGAGATCTAGTACAAAAATCAACAAACAGAATCATGTGTCCCTGGTGATCACTATTATTGACAACAATAAAATAAGGCCTGTATTCTCAAAGGCCTTACAATCCTCAACAAAATTCATCATACTATGAAGTATATTCCTTTTAGCACTGACATCCAATACTCTCACTGCTCATAGTTTGGATACCTGTCCAGAACTATCAGTCCCCCCTATGCTGCCACCTATATGAAGGCCCCTATACAACCTCTGAGAACACTTGTGGTGCCATTGACTGCAAACAACCTAAGGGTTTCACCTGCAAAAATATAGTACTCTGATTTTTGAACTGCACTAGCCCCCACAAAGTGAATGATCTAATCTGTATGACCTTAATTCAAGCTAGGCTCACTGAGTTAAATAGAAAGGATGTCCACTACTATAGGAGGAGTTTGGGTGCTCTCTAACTCTATTTTTTGTTTTTCTGCATTGGAATTTATTCCTTTCTGCATCGGTAAAGTGTGAAGGAGTTTGCATGTTTCTCTTTCTCTTTTTTCTTCTATTTTTTTACTCAGTCACATAGTCCACATAGGGGGTTTTTCTTTCATTGTTTCAAGGTTCGCATAGTGATTGTTTTTCCCTGGCTTACTTTTGTACATAGTTGTCTGCATTCTTTCTTTTCAGCACAAGTAGGTGGAGGGTTTCATTTCAGTTTCGCTGCCATGATGCTCCTTTTTCTTCCTGTTTCTGACAGTTCGTCTATCCTATTAAGTTAGTGTTAAGCAATACCCTGCTAGAGGATAAAAGTGTATATAGTTAGGGAATAGAGTTTGTATGCTATTTGTCTAGCCACCTAACTATAGGAGAGTGTATTTAACTTAGGGAATAGAGTTTGCACACTTTTTGTCTCTATAGTCCATCCTATTTAGTGTAAAAGACACCCTGCTAGAGGAAAAAGTGTATTTAAAATAATGGGAATATAGGTTCTAGGCTCTTTATCTTTTCCTATGCCTCTCACGATATTTAGATTCATTATATACTTTTTACATAGCAGCTCTCGGGTTCACATCAAACAATTTTGACACAGTCATAGACAAAAGAAAATAAGCAGACAGAGTTTAACTGTTGATAGAGGGCCCCTTTGATGCTGGATATTAAGTGTGACCCTAAGATAATGTTTTTGCTTCAAGTATCTGGTTTTGATAATGTTAGGCTATATCTTCAATGTTTGTATATGTTAGGGTTTCGAGCACGAGAGTATCCTCCAGTTAGAAAAATCAGCTGACTGTTACACTATCTAACTTGCAAGTATGACCACCTTCAGGTTCAGTGTTGATAATTAGTGTATAGATAGGCTAGCTGTAGCAGTTTTTACTGTTTGGTATGTCAAGCTCTGTCTGTGAAATCTCCACCTTTGCACCTTAAATGCAAGAGGCAGATCTCTTAATATACTCACTTGAGTGGAGCATATGACCATGAAACACTTAGATGCTCCAGGACACTGTAGTTAGTTTCCCCTCATATTAATCAAAAATAAAGCAAGATATATATGGCCAAAGTAGAGCAATCTGCTAGGTCATTAGGAAGGTGGTTAAGAGCTAATAGGCTATAACATCATGGGGTGGTTATTGCTAATCTATTGTATACATGTCCCTATAGGATCTCATGATAGCTTGAGAGGACAGTTAGTGCATGTCAGTAAAGTGCAGAGTTCAAGTTGTTATTACCAATCTATTGCCAACTTTCTCTACCCTGCTTCACTTAGGGTGTAAACTTCAAAGTAAATTGTGGTACTGTTCATAGTATTGAGTTACTAGTGTAAAGGTCTGGCCAGTGGGGAAGGATAGTCGTAGCGAATATTATCTGCATATGAAGATCCATTGTAATGCTCCACAATGCAACTTGTGTATTAGTCATGGAGGGAATTTCCTTACTGCATAGGATATATAGGTACCCCTCAGTAACTAATATCAACACCTAGTATTTGAGCTGGTGACTACACTAGGTTGAAGCTCTGAAGGCCATCAAATATGTCACTGCTATAGCAGTGCTCACCTACCGCAACAAAATTGAAGGCATGATCAATGAACAATTTCCAATATCCTCTATTCGAAAGAACCATAGGTAGAAGAAGTACTTTGTACACATTGTCCCCCACTCTGACACTGATGCCATAACAGAAGCCGATATATTCCAAAGTGAAATTGGGTACTTCAACCAAGGCATCACCCTCATACAAACCCCCTAGTAGCTGCTGCATGAAAGTGACTGGACTGCCAAGCATTTATCCTCATTGTTCATCATGGTTATTGTTAACGGTGCGTATCTCTGGAGGTAGAATGGCTCGGTAAAACACAAGTAGGCACGAAGCTATAAGTATTACTGAGTGAACTCAGATATCTCAACTTATTCTTCTCAACTAAACAAGCGTTTTCCTACGTCTACTGAGAGATTTGGAACGAAGATAAAAAGTCGCAAAGATAAGGCGAAATATATTCTTAAGACTCGAAGCTAGTCTCGAAGCTAAAGAAGAAAGGAAGGAAAGACAAAGGAGCGTCGATACTCTTTTCCATTGGTCACACTCATCTACCGGACGGCACTATTTGCTAACTCAATAGAATGGCCTAAGTAGAGAGGGAGCGATACATCGCTAAGCGCCGTCAGGGTAACCCTTCATACGGCCATTGTGATCATCGGTCGCATTCGCTTACA